>MU709845.1:94689-161613 GCA_026770625.1 Nicotiana glauca
AATGACTCTGGTTTGTTAAAAATGTGAGAAAAGGACTTTTTTCTTCTTTAAATGTATTTTTATTTTTGGTTAATTATATAAATTAAATTGTTAATACAAATTACACGTGTTCTTTTGTTTATTGGCTCATTTGACATGTAATCGGCAAGTGTAACCCACGCATCTGCTCTGCTGCACTCGGGTATTTATTTGATTTACTTAACAATCACTTAAAGTGTTTAAATAATAAAGGAGCCAATTGAGGTGTCTGACTGACCGTTGCGGACAACTTGGAGGGGTGCTTTATGTATTTCACCTTTCTTTTTTTCCAATGAAATTGCTGAAGAGGCGAATTAATGACAGGAACAACTTTTAACTCTGTGTGTATTAAGAGGGTGTTTGGATTGGCTTTTAAAAAGTAATTTATAAGTTAAAAGCCAAAAGTCAAAAATCATAAATTGCCAATACTCAATTTTTGGTTTTTTGCTTACTTTTGTACTTTTTATGTCTAAAAGTAAGTATTTGTACACACTTTTTATCATTACCAAACACTACGAAAACTAAAATAGTGCTTAAAAGCCATTAAGCACTTAAAATAAGCCAATTCAAACACTCTCTAAAACTTTATCTGGTTAAGTGATAAATTTAAATAAAAATTTAAAATACACCTCAATTAATAATAATTAGATGCTAAACCTCATGTAAATTTGGATTTAACAACTTCTTTCATAAGGTAGGGGTAAGGTTTACGTACACATTAAGAATGCGAAGAGTTTTCAGACAAAGAACGACCAGACAGGTTTTTTGACCAGACCCTTATTTTAGGAGACCAGAAACTAAGAGGAAGGAAAATGTGACCGAGCCCTGGTATCTGGGCTGCCTACATATCCTTGGCTATAAAGGAATCAGGCCACGTGTAGTTCGGAAGTCAGTGAGATGATGGAGTATACCAAGGTGAAGAGCCGGTGGAGGTGCCATTCCATCGAGGTTCCGGTCCGCGGTCCTGTTATTACATCAAAAATAAAAAAAATAAAAATACTAGCTAATCCTGTCAACTACGAGTTACAAGATTCCTATCTATAAGTCTTCTGAAGCTTGATCTTGAGTCTTGAATGGTTCTTCATGCAGACTTTAGATTTGAACCTTGACACTTGCTAGCTGCAGGTGCTAGCTCGTTCTTCAGCTTTTCGGATCAAGACCGGACATGTAGTGCTTGTGACCTCAGCCATGTCTTGAGCAGCTCACATCTTTCATCAACTTCTGCATTTGGATTCACTTCTTGCCTTTTTTTTTTAAATTCTGGACTGTGACTAACTTCTGTTGGTCACCTCGAACTGTTGACTCGCATTCTTGCCGCGAGCTTCTTTTGTTGCTGACTTGAATTACATTCTGAAGTGCTTTCCCTTTGTTCTCCAGGTAGGCGCCTGATTGCCAATACTCGACCTGTCTTCCTTCGAAACTTGACTGCTTCCCTTTGTTCTCCAGGTGGGCTCCTGATTGTTGAACTCCTTCAAACTTTGCTGCTTTCCCTTTGTTCTCCAGGCGGGTGCCTGATTTCCAACACTTGCACTGCTTCTCCTTGAACTGCTTCCATTTATTCTCCAGGTGGGCTCCTGGTTGCTGAACTCCTTTGAACTTTGCTGCTTTCCCTTTGTTCTCCAGGTGTGCGCTTGATTTCCAACACTTGCACTGCTTCCCTTTGTTCTCCAGGTGGGCTCCTGATTGCTAAATTCCTTTGAATCTTGTTGCTTTCCCTTTGTTCTCCAGGTGGGCGCCTGATTTCCAATACTTGCACTGCTTTTCCTTGAAACTTGAACTGCTTCCCTTTGTTCTCCAGGTGGGCTCCTGATTGCTGAACTCCTTTAAATGTTGTTGCTTTCTCTTTGTTCTCCAGGTGGGTGCCTGATTTCCAACACTTGCACTGCTTTTCCTCGAAACTTGAACTACTTCCCTTTGTTCTCTAGGTGGGCTCCTGATTGCTGAACTCCTTTGAAGCTTGCTGCTTTCCCTTTGTTCTCTAGGTGGGCGCCTGATTTCCAAAACTTGAACTGCTTCCCTTTGTTCTTCAGGTGGGTGCCTGCAATCAAAACAAACAAAACAAACGAAATTTTTTCCCCAGTTTGCACTAGAAAGATTTATGAGTTGTTAGAAAAATTATAAACCACTTATACTATTGATGCAATGATGAGATTAAACTAAAGACTAGACTAGGATGTGCGTCTCCTATGAGTAAAACCAAGAAACTTTGACTAGCAAATGTGTCTGCTAAAATAGAACCTGAATGAACCAAACTAGGAATTGCGTCTCCTAGGGTGAAACTTGAATGAGCCAAACTAGGAAGTGCATCTCCTATAAATGAACTCTCAATTTAGGAAGTGTGTCTCCTAAAAGAATAACTTGAAAGACCTTGATTAGGAAGTGCGGCTCTTACAGGTAAAACTTCAATGAACCAGACTAGGAAGTGCGTCTCCTAGGGCCAAACTTAAATGACTCAAACTAGGAAGTGCATCTCCTGGGGGTAAAATCTCAATTTAGGAAGTGCGTCTCCTCAAACAAAATATAACTTGAAAGACCCAGCTAGGAAGTGCGTCTCCTATAGGTGAAACTTCAATGACTTAAACTAGGAAGTGCGTCTCATATGAATGAACTCTCAATTTACGAAGTGCGTCTCCTATGGGTAAAACTTCAATGACTCAAACTAGTCAATGCGTCTCCTACGAATGAACTCTCAATTTAGGAAGTGCGACTCCTACAGGTGAAACTTCAATGAAGTAGACTAGGAAGTGTGTCTCCTATGAATGAACTCTCAATTTAGGATGTGCGTCTCCTGTGGGTGAAACTTCAATGAATCAAACTAGGAAGTGCGTCTCCTATGAATGAACTCTCAATTTAGGAAGTGTATCTCCTACAGGTGAAACTTCAATGACTTAGACTAGGAAGTACGTCTCCTATGAATGGACTCTCAATTTAGGAAGCGCGTCTCCTATAGGTGTATCCTGAAAGAGCCAGGCTAGGAAGTGCTTCTCCTAGAGGTGAAACTTCAGTGACTCAAACTAGGAAATGTGTCTCCTATGAATGAACTCTCAATTTAGGAAGGGCGTCTCCTATGGGTAAAACTTCAATGACTCAAACTAGGAATTGCGTCTCCTATTAATGAACTCTCAATTTAGGAAGTACGTCTCCTACAGGTTTATCTTGAAAGACCCAGGCTAGGAAGTGCTTCTTCTAGGGGTGAAACTTCAATGACTCAAACTAGGAAGTGCGTCTCCTATGAATGAAGTCTCAATTTAGGAAGTGCTTCTCCTAAAACAAAAATACAACCTGAAAGACCCAGACTAAGAAGTGCGTCTCCTAGGGGTGATGTATTGATCTTCCCAATAGCCTTTGCGTAAGCAGAACTGGGGAATTATACCTGAAAAATTCAAGCTTCCAATCTTTGATATGAACATAGCCTTCACCCTTGTTTAAGACAAAGAAAACTTGTGAGTTTAAAGATGGTGGTTGGTTTGTGGCCTTGACTTTGCCGCGATTGCTCCTTCACTTGCCATGATAACTTTGATTTCACCTTGAAAGACATTGCTTGCTTATTGACTAACAAATTTCTCTGTCACCCTTATCACAGAAAATACCTCTGCTCCGTTCAAACCCAATACCCTCTATCTGTTGCATTGCTCATGAACTTGTAGACATCAGATTTTTTACCCTCCCCAAGATTTTTTATATTTTAGCATGTAAATATCCAATTTATGCCTAATAGCTCTATTTCAACTCATTTTTACTTTTTATTTTATTTTATTATAAGAAAAATGAAAAATATAAAAAAATATTTTAGTTTATGCATTTTTCATAAATTCAAAAAAAGAAAAGCACAAAAATAGTACCTTATTTTTATATAATTTCGAAAATACAAAAATAGTTTCATGTCTAGTTTAATTAGTTAAGATTAGCTTTGGCATTGTGTAGTATTCTATCTTATTTTTTTTAAAAAGAAAAAAAAAGGAAGTCCTTGTGTAGTCTAGGGACCCTTCTAGAGTATTCATTGGGACAAAAAATAAATAAAAAGACCCTAAGTACTTAACACAAAAGGACTTAAGGACTAATTGACAAATACACAAAATTACACCTAGACCTAGACTCTACTTATAAATTAATGCCTAAAGAGTCTAAACAGAGGGGAGAATCAGCCGCCACAATTCTCAACACGACCCCTACCCCATCGTTATGTTTCTTCTTCAAAAGACCCACCCTAGTTTCTCTGAAAACCAAAAATGTACAGCAGCGAAGAGAAGCCCCTGGTCTTCATCGATAAATCCAAGCAGCCCCAGCCGTTGCTTCTTCTCCAAAAGAGACCAAACAAAACAAAAATAAACCCACACCTACGCATCTAGAACGGGAAGCCAAGGTTCTGTACGAGGTTCGTAACGCCATCGAGGTTCTTGGTATCGTTTCCGGTCAGAGGCTCCGGTTACCAACTCTGTTTCGTTTTCGAAGTCGTTAGTGATTTTTGTAGCTTGGGTCCTAGGTCAGTTATTTTATTTGCTTCGGGTCTAGCTTGATTGGAGATCTGCCAATAAACAAATTTTTAAAAAGAATTTTGCTGCTCTAAGGTCCGCTCGTACTTCTCACTTGAAATCTCTTCCTTTCTTTAGTTGGTATTAAACTTGATTCATGAAATTCTCTGCTAGTCATCTTGTTTTAGTTGTTAATTGATGCTTTGGCTTTTTAACTTAATTTATTTGTTATCGCTTTTCTCATTAGACACTTAAGGTGGATGAACTGTAAAAGAGTTACATGGCCATGTGGTTTGGGTAAATACAAAATGAAAGCAAATATTTGGCTCGTGAATTACTTATTTGATTTTATTGATTTAACAGAAGTTATGAGGACTCCTTTCACCTTTGTTTGATGTATATTTGTGCTCACATGACGCATGCACCAGTGTAGATGAGCTGATATGTTTATATGGATAAACTGAATTCGAATTGTTTAGTAACAAATTAATATCTTATTGTCCGATTATCATCTTTATTGGGGGAATCTATTATCTTTTGCTATTGACTAAGCTTATTAAAATTGAAAAGAAGCTGACCATGTGCTATGTCTACTAATAAACATCACATGAAATAATTTTTTGACCGTTAGCTTGTCATTAAACAAAAGAAGGTCCAAACTTCCAATTATATACCAAGCCTTCAGCATTTCTTGAACAAATAGCAGTAGATGAGTTCGTTTGGGCCTAAGTACCTGGCCGGTTTGTTTTACAAAAGGCATGCCTCTCATGTGAACTGGATCCTTTTGGGCCCAGGACTGAAATAGTAATTGGTCCATTGTTAATTAAATGGTAGGCTTTGGGCCTTTCAAGTTAAGTAGCGGACTCGAGCTAAGGGTTTCTTCAGTAATAGAGATCGCCTTGTTCGAGTTCGGACTTGAGCTTGGGGCCCGAATCTTGAATACCATAATAACAGTAATCAATAATGCTAATTACTTAAGGTTTTTTTTAGAGACAATCCTTAATAGAAAATTATAGTTCTTTTAGGTTGGCCTTAAAATGAAAATGAGGTGCGTCGCGCCAAGTAAAATGCAAATCGCGTGGCCCTCTTTAATTACTTTATTAAAATATTTAGAATCTGGGGCGTGTCGTTTAGCGAATTTTCATGGCCTCCCCCAAAGCTAATAACACGTTAGCCGCTTTAGGCGCGTTCTTTAATAATTTTACCTTCCTAAATTCGGGTGCGCATTTCATGCGACCCAAATCCAAATCCCAAAATATTGAATAAAATATGTCGAGGATCCGGGTGCAATTCATGTGACGTGATCCAAAAACATGTTTTAAACGACGTTCAATTTCATAAAAATTTAATTAAAAGCGGTAAGTAATTTTAAAAATTGCACAATAGGATAATATGTATTAAAATTAGATTTTTGCCAAATATAGCAGTTGAGCGACCGTGCTAGAACCACGGAACTCGGGAGTGCCTAACCCCTTGTCACGAGTTAACAGAATTCCTTGCCCGGCTTTCTGGTTTGCGACTATAATACAGAGTCAAACCCTTTCCTCGATTCGGGATTCGAACCGGTGACTTGGGACACCATAAATCTCCCAAGTGGCGATTATGAATCTCTTAATAAACGAATCCCATTTCGATTGTCCTTTTATTAGAAAAACTTCCTTTATTATACCCTTCACGGGGTGTAGTAGCAAAAAAGGAGGTGTGACAGCTCTGGCAACTCTGATGGGGAGAAGAACCCAGAACTTTTGGTTCAGGGTTCAGAATTCAAGCTCAATTAAATTGTTATATTTGGCTTTATCTGATTTTGTTACATATTTGGGCTTAATGTACTAAATGCTTTACCGCTTCGATATTTGGTGAATTATATATATATAAACTACTACGAAACCCTTCCTCTCTCTGAGTCTTCTACATTATGGAGAAGGGTGCACTTCGTGTGACTTCTCTTCTATTTAGAGTCTTTTCCCATTTAGAACGAGGTTCGGATAAGTTGCTAAGCCGGCGGAGCTTCTGTATCCCCGGTACGCTGCCCCCCGGCCCGAGTTGTCCGCTCGGGTAAGCCAGGTCTAGAACAATAAACCCAGGTTGTAAACTTAGAATAACAAAACCTCATGCCAGATTCCTAGTAGGAAAGCTTGTTTGCATCATGTGCATTTGACTTAGGGGACTCAACACAGAGATTGGGTCCATCTAGGACAGGTGACCTGAAAATAACAGACCATCTTGATGCATCCTATGCGCTACATGTTGCATTTATTCAAGGGTAAAAGGTCATTTGGCAGACCAATGATAGCTGAAGGCAAATGAAAAATGAAGGAAAAAAAAGCAATGAAAAAAAAGAAAAAGAAAAGAAAAAGAGAGGGCGAAGTGTAAAAATAGAGCAAGTAGATCCAATTATGTCCTTTGCCACATTGTATTAAGAAAAAAGAGAGCTAAAAGATTTTTTTTTTGCACTTTTTCACCATTTTCCAAATATCAAAAATCAAAAAAAGGGGGAAAAGAAAATCCAAAAAGATTTTGCATGTTTCATCATTTTCAAGGAAAAGACAAAAAATATTTTCTCTAAGTTAGTTGGTTTTTAATTTTCGCCTGTATCTAATCTGCCCGAACTACGCATACCTGATTCTCTTCTTTCGGGACGGGATACGTAGACAACCCACATAGGGTCCGGTCTTCCTAGTAAATCTTATGTTCTTGGCTTCGCGGGTCTTAGCCAAATCTTGCACTTCTGGCTACTTTTAGCCATATAGGTGAGTTTTAGAATTCAGAAGTTTCTTGTGGGAAATTATATGAATTGAGATGTGTCAATGGACTTTACTATAAAAATTTTCAGAGTTCAAGTTGAAGTTCCCTTGTCAAACTTCTTTTATGCTGACGAAAGTTCTGTTATGATCAATCCTTGTTTGTTGGAGCATTGTTTTGTGATTTCAATTCAATCTATGAGTTATTCGTGGTGCAATGTTTGAAAGTAAGTCTTGCATCGAACACCAATTATCTTTGTGCTAAGACTGCGAAGTTCTAAAGCTTGTCTTGTTGAAGTTTGCCTCTATTTGTGGAGAAGTTTCTGGAGTAAATTGATAGCTGAAATTCTCCTAGTTTGAACTTGTTACCACCAGTTTTAATAGTTGTTGTTGTCGTTGAATTTAATAGAGGGGATTCAGTTGGACTAGAGATTGAGCATTCTTGAATTGTGATTTGTAAGCTAAATCTGTCGAAAATTTGTGTTAGTTGAGACTGTGCTTGAGTTCAGCAGTGTTAGTTAAAATCTAGTTTTTACTTCTAAAATGTTCTCCTTGTTGAATTGGGTACTTTTGTTACATAAACTATTGTCCAGTTGGTTAGAATCTGCTGATAAGAAGTTAAAGGTTTGCTGAGCAATAATTTGTTGTTTGTTTCCTGTTGCTATAAAGGGGTTTCGTGCTTGCTGCTCACAGTCATGTATTGTTCAGTTTTTGCTTCACAGTGAAGATTTTTGCATTTCTTTTCAGATTGATGTTATTGTAGTTTTTCTGAACAACTGAGGTAATTTTGTAAAAGTTTTAGCTTAAGTTAACTCAACTGTGTTATTTCAGTTTATATGCCAAAAATACACTAATGAAATTCAAGTTTTGAGCAGCCTTTAGAAAGCAAATTTTGCACTATTCAGTTGTACTTGATGTTTATTCTGGTTGAAGCTATTGTCAATCTGTGTGTCACCTACTGAGTTTGATTACTATGAGAAGGGGGATGCATTATATGCAATGGAGCTCACACTTTGTCTGGAGGAGTTGATGAATCAAAGGCTTCTAAACTTGCACGTTGTAGCCACACGAAGCAATGACGTGCATTTGGCTGATTTTCTTGAAAGTGGGTTCTTGTTTGAACAGGTGGACGCTATCAAGAAGACCTCAGAATATGTTGCTCAGCTAAGAAGAGTTGGACTAGGACATGGCGTCTGGCAGTTCGATCAGATGCTACTGAATGAGGGAGTTGCTGCTTGAAGGAAAAGATAAAATTACAATTCGCATTTCTATTTTGCCATTGTGGAGAATATCCCTCTTTAAGGAGATCAGTATTGATTATGGGGTACCAGATGAATGGACAGGGAAACTTGCTATTTGTGATTGACTAACTTGTAGGAATGGATGTAATTAAAACCATTTCTGGTATATCATTTGCTAAGTGGAGCAACCTGTTAGGGAAAAGATTTTGATTATGAAGATAAATGGGCATGGAAGCTTGCTATTTGTGATTGACTAACTTGTGGGTTCTTGTTACAATTTTCATTTGCTATTTGTTGTTGCTCAATGTTGCTGATTCTAACTAATATTTTATCGCATGCATATGAAGGGCGAGTTTTGGTGAACTGTTATTGTGTTTCCCTTTTATTATAATCATAATGTTTTGATGATGCAGTCTAGATTATATTATCAGGTTCCTGAAACAAGTTGCCCTTGTTGTTGTTCTTTCATCAGTTTGTCGATGCTATATTGTAGATAACATGGTGTTTAATGACTAGCTAATTAATGAAGAAAGTGATATTGCATTTTCCCACCATCTGCCTCTGGTCTGCTACTAATGTTCTCGAATGTTAGAACTTTTATAGGCTGTATTAATAGTTTGTATATATGAAGATCAAACTGCTTATTTTGTACCGAAGATTGCATCTACATCGTGCTAATGAATATCCAGAGCCCAGACCCAAAAAAAAAAAACTGAAAAGAATTTAATGCCTCTTTAATAGCTTTCTTTAAGGTATTAATTTTAAAAATCCAAAAAGATTTTCTTTTGAGGTTCTTTTTTTGAAATTGACGAAAAAAATGAAAAAATTCTTTAATTTTCACTAGAATTTTAGGATATTGTACATACAAAAAAAATGTACTTTATCTTTTGTTTATCATTAGAAATTCTTCTTTAGGCAATCAAAATTAAAATCCAAAAATATTTTGTTTTATCTTCTTCATTGCTTGTTTCGAAATCTTGCATTAGGATATCAAATGAAAATCTAAAATATTTTTCTGTAATTTATTCTTTAGATTTTTCTCTTAAAAAAGGAAGAATTTAGAAATATCTCTCTTCTAGAGTTTTTCCTTAATAGACTATTTGTTTCAAAGAAAAAAAAAGGAAAAATATGCCCGTTAAGCTTGAGTTTAGAATAGGTCATAGAACATTAAGTCTAGAAAATTTAAAAGAACAAAGAAAGAAGAAGATTTGCTTCTTTTATTGCTCTTTTCTCATCTGAGTAGTCATTAAGGTAAAAAAAAAGAACGTTAGTTTGTTTATTTTATTCCCGATCTTCCAGAACTACGCAAAGATGTGATTCATGCGGGGTCATGATACGTAGGCAAACTACATAGGGCTCGATCGAATCGAAAAAGAACAAGAAAAAGAAGAAAAAAAGGAAAAAGAGAGAAAAAGAAAGAAAAGATGGTGAAATTGTGGGTGGTGAGAAATGAGAAGGAAAAAACGAGTGATAATTAGAAGGAAAAATGAGCGAGTTAAAGAAGGGAGAGGAAAGAAAAGAAAGGAGAGAGGTTAAAATGAACAAATTGGAATGATGCCAACTGACCTTTGTACCCTCGAAGTCATTTTAGAACAGATAACTGTGGCTAGGTGCATTGCACGTAAAGTGAAATTATCTTATGTTAAATGGCCTAACGCTAACGTAATGGCTTCATTTTGTTTTGATCATATTAGAAAGGTGGTTGGTTTGTGATTTTAAAGTGGTAACTCTTCTCTACAACACAAGGACAAAAGGCAATGATAGACAACAATAGAATTGAGTTGGTTGATACTAGTGCCCGAAAGCAGTTGGTTGAACGGGATAATGGGTTGGTTGAAGAGGCGCGAATGTTGAGACAACACATGGCGGACATGTATCAGGCTTGAATGAATGGGAAGGAACCACCCCCGCCACCAACTAGCTTCTTAAATGCCACCCTTACCTAAGCTCTGGACACAATGCCAAATGATCCTCCGTACTCTCCAAATCCACCCGCTTATCTCCAAGCCCATGATGCCCAATATTACCCCTCAACGTTTGCCCACAAGTTTCCCAACTCATACAAGCAGAGCCCTCGGGATGAGCCTCATGCTAAAAATGAAAAGGTTGCAGGAAAAGTAGGGTGGGATGAGATACCCATGAAGCTGAAAGGTGTAGAACAATCCCTAAAGAACAAGCAAGGAAGGGGAGACCAGGGTAACATGGTTTACGAAGAACTGTCTGTGTCCCATAACGTCCGGCTGCCCACGGGGTTCAAAGTGCCAAATTTTATCTTGTATGATGGGTGTGGAGATCTGGTAGCCCACCTGAGGGTCTATTGCAATGAAATGAGAAGCGTTGGAGAGAAAGATGACTTAATGATGGCATATTTCAGTGAAAGCCTAACTGGGGCAGCTTTGGACTGGCATGGTCGTCAAAATGTCGATAAGTGGCTTGCATTGGGTGACATGGCTCAAGACTTTGTCTGATACTTTCAATGAAAATCAAGTGTTACCCCAGACCGCTCCCGGCTGTCACACCTCCTTTACCCCGTGAGGGCGTAAATGAGTTTTTTCACTTAAAGGACAATCGGAATGGGATTTGATTATTAAGATTTCAGAGTCGCCACTTGGGAGATTAATGGTGTCCTAAGTCACCGATTGAATCCCGAACCGAGGAAATTATGACTCTGTTAACAGTCCGCGAATCAAAAATCCGAGTAAGGAAGTCTGTTAAACCCGGGAGAAGGTGTTAGGCATTCCCGAATTCCGTGGTTCTAGCACGGTCGCTCAACTGTTGTATTTGATTTTATTTGATTTCAAAACATGTTTTAACCTATGTGCCTTTTATTAATAACCCTCTTTTATTTTATTTTTAATAAGAATTGCAACGTCGTGAAAATGCGTCTCGAACCACGTTGCACCAGTGCACCCGTGGTTGTCAACACATTTCGACTCCGTTGAGATTTAGATTTGGGTCACATAAATGTGCACCCGTATTTAAGAAATTAAGATTATTAAAAACGCGCCGAAAGTGACTAACGCGTCATTATTTTGGGGAAGGCCGTGAAATTTGCTAAACGGCCCATCCTGAAGTCTAAGTATTTGTATAAACATTTATCGAGGGCCTCGCAATTTTACATTTTTATCTGGCGAGGCTCGTCTCATTTTATTTAAGGACGTCCTAAAGTGAGCTATATTTTTCTATTCTTTTTTATCTCTAAAAATAAAGCCTAATTGATTAACATGTTTGAAAAGGCCCAACAATATGATAAATATGACACGAAACAACTTCAGCAACTTGTCTAAAACAAACAGAATTATAGGTACATTACTAGGCCTGTGACTGGCCCATTTTGGACAAGTCAATCAAGCAAAGAAGAGAAGGTCAGGGATCGAGCCTCCAGAGTCGGGCAGGCCGGTGATTTATTTGCCTATCTTGGCCCAGACCTCAAACTATACCGTGTGAGCGTCACTATACTCAAATAAAGGACCACCTTCAGCTGGCCAACGTTGGCCCAGCTCTTCAGTACCCGTTAAGGTGAGTCAAAAGCCAGGCAATTTGAACGAGGAAGGCCTTTAGAGGAAACTAAAGAATTGATTCAAGCAAAGAGGGATATCAGTTCATTTAGTTGGTGAATTGATGCCTATTCATTTCAAACAAATCAGTGATGTTAATTACCAATCTAAAACTAACAATACCTACGTTGAACCAATGATTTCAATGAGACTAAGAGCTAACATTAAAAGCTAACCTGTTGATATTGCTACTGCAGTATAAAATGACTTGAGAAGGCATATTTAACTTGCAACTAGACTTAAAGCGATCATCACATATTTGTAAATTCAAACAGGCTGCCGATTTCGATTTTTAATTGAGAAAAAACATTAAACTAAAATGAGTATTGACCATTCTAAAGCTACTGCTGAATAACCATGAATTAAAATAGTCCAAAACAGTCCAATATAATTCCAAACAATTCAAATCAGTTTCTGATTAAATAACTCCTAATTCAATACAATTCAACTGAACTAAAATATACAATGGCACATTGTTAAATTGGTCATAGCTAACATGTAGTCACGTAAGCACAAATCTGAAACACTACTCCATTCTATCCCAACTTGAGGCTACATTGATGTGAATTCAGGGCATGTACCTGGATTCGAGTGGACAGAAGACAAAATAGAAGTCAGCAATGTGTAATGTCACAGGCAGCAACAATAACAACTTCTAGCAACCAAACAGCAACCCAGAAATATTTGAAGCCCAAGCAAAAGCAGTAAATCTACCATAATAGAATCAATCGACTCAAAACAAACCTAGCACACCTTTAAAACTTTCAGCAAACCAAATTACACCACAATTCACTTGTTAAGACCCAAAATCATTTGAAATCAATCTAGTAATCCTCTGAAGTTTCAGAACCTAAAATTGAACTGAAATTTTGAAAATCAACAACTGAAGATGAAATTGGCCTGAATTCTCTAATGAAACAGTAACTTTTTTTTTGATGTTTTTGGATTTTGAATATTTGAATTTTCAAACTTAGATCTGAAAATTAGAAAAGAAAGAGCTATTTAGAGGGAGTTTTGATGGCTGAAACTTCTGGAATTTTTTAGGGGTGTGTAAACTTAGATAGAGATTTTTGGGGAAAGCTTTTGGAGGCTCCAAACTTGCAAATGAAGGCATGTCAATGCCATTTTATAGGCAAAACTAAGGTGCAACTTCAGATTCCAGATTATTAATTCATGAGTAACAATCAATCAAGTGAAAAGGATTTTATTGCCTAAAACAAAAATCAAAAGACAACTAGGCAAATGACAATCCAATTAGGCCATAATCAGACATGAAATCAAAAAAAAATCCATAGAATTCATGAAAAGAAAACTAATCATGCAATGAAATTAGCCTATTGAAATTAAGAACAAATAACAAAAGATTAAGCCAAATTGAAAAACTCACTAATGGGCTTGAGTTATTTGAGAAAAACTGGTGGGATTTGAACTATGAAAATGGTGGATTCATGATGGGGGTATTGAGGCGGTGTAGAGGTGTGAATTTGGGAGCCATTGGCATAGGTAACGTTCGCCGCCGGCAACTGTTCCGGCGATATATGAGGAAGATGAAGCTGTCTTAGGGGTTAATGAGTATTATTCGAACAATTTTATTAATTGATCACGAGTGAGCATGGTCCGTTGGATTAGAAAGAATGGAATGCCAGGATTGATTGACAAAACGACGCCGTTTTGGGCGTCTTGGACCGGCCTGGGTTGGGTAACAATTGGGAATTGGCTGGGGCATGGGAATTTTCCTTTTGGGCCAAAATAACAGCCCAATTCGGGTATTCTAACATGACTATCTTTTTAATTTGTTTGGTTATTTCTTTTGTTTTGTCCCTTTTTATTTTGCTTTCTTTTGTATTTTTGTATATATTTTGATTTTATTAAAAATGCTAAAATAAACTCATAATCAATTCAACATTAAAAATAAATTTCCTAGTTAATTCCTAATTAAAAGAAAAATGCAAACTAATATCATTTTGAACTAAAAATGCAAAACGGACCATTTTTGTTATGTTCATTACATTTTGTACTAAGACAAATTAATACTATAATATGAAATTAAATCCTAAATGCAAATGGATATATTTTTTTATTTTCATATGAATTATCATGCACAAATAGAAATGCAACCAATTAACACAAAATTTATAAAAATAAGGAAAAATCTTATGGAATTTTTGGGAATACTTCATATATAGGGCAAAAATCACGTGCTCATAGCTGCCCCTCTTTGCTCGGAAACATGAAAAGTTTTCGGGCAAAGATAACTGAGCCAATACGAGCGATTTTTGCCCGTTCAACTATTCCGTTGTGAATCATTTTTTGAAAAAGTTTTGACTGCACCCTGCTTCAGAGGTTGCCTATATATCCTGGGCTAAACATGAATCAGGTCAGTGTAGTTCGGGAAGGTTTGGTAGCTGGGCGATGTTTTGCCATTCCTCTTGATGATGCTTGATTGCTGCAATTTGAAATATGTGCTCTATTCTCCAGGCGGGCTCCTGGTTGTTGTCGCTTGAGAAGTATTCCCTTGTTCTCCAGGGGGCTCCTGACTGCGATGCTTGAAAAGTATTCCCTTGTTTTCAAGGCGGGCTTCCTGATGGCGATGCTTGAGAATTATTCCCTTGTTCTCCAGGTGGGCTCCTGACTGCGATACTTGAAGAGTATTCCCTTGTTCTCCAGGTGGGCTCCTGATTGCAACAAAACATACAAGACAAAGAAAATTTTCTGCCCCAGTTTGATGACTGGATGCGTTATGTTACCACATATTAAAACTTGAAGGATAAAATTTGCATTATACTTCCCTTGTTCTCCAGGTAGGTGCCTGACTGATGCGCTTGAAATGTATTCCCTTATTCTCCAGGTGGGCTCCTGATTGCGAAACTGAAAAAGTATTCCCTTGTTCTCCAGGTGGGCTCCTGATTGCAACAAAATAGACATCCAAAGAACATTTTCTGCCCCAGTTTGGTAGTTGGGTGCAGTATGTTATCAAATATTAAAGCTGACAATTAAAATTGAATTGTACTTCCCTTGTTCTCCAGGTGGGCGCCTGACTGCTGAAATTTTGAAATGTATTCCCTTGTTCTCCAGGTGGGCTCCTGACTGCGAATTTGAAAAGTATTCCTTTGTTCTCCAGGTGGGCTCCTGATTGCTGAACTTTGAAAAGCATTCCCTTGTTCTCCAGGTGGGCTCCTGATTGCAATGCTTGAAAAGAATTCCCTTGTTCTCCAGGTGGGCTCCTGATTGCAATGCTTGAAAAGAATTCCTTTGTTCTCCAGGTGGGCTCCTGACTGCAACAAAATAGACAAACAAAGAAAATTTTCTGCCCCAGTTTGGTGGCTGGGTACAACGTGTTATCAAATATAAAAAAATTGAAAGCTAAAATTTAAATTGTACTTCCCTTGTTCTCCTGGTGGGCGCCTGATTGCTGAAACTTGAAAAGTATTCCCTTGTTCTCCAGGTGGGCGCCTGCTTGCAATGCTTGAAAAGTATTCCCTTATTCTCCAGGTGGGATCCTGACTGCAACAAAATAGACAAACAAAGAAAATTTTCTGCCCCAGTTTGGTAACTGGGTACAGCGTATTATCAAATATTAAAAATTAAAGGCTAAAATTGAATTGTACTTCCCTTATTTTCCAGGTGGGCGCCTGACTGCTGAAGCTTGAAAAGTATTCCCTTGTTCTCCAGGTGGGCGTCTGCTTACAATGCTTGAAAAGTATTCCCTTGTTCTCCAGGTGGGCTCCTGACTGCAACAAAATAGACAAACAAAGAAAATTTTCTGCCCCAGTTGGGTAACTAGGTACAGCATGTTATCAAATATTAAAAATTAAAGGCTAAAATTGAATTGTACTTCCCTTATTTTCCAGGTGGGCACCTGACTGCTGGAGCTTGAAAAGTATTCCCTTGTTCTCCAGGTGGACGCCTGCTTGCAATGCTTGAAAAGTATTCCCTTGTTCTCCAGGTGGGCTCCTGACTGCAACAAAATAGACAAACAAAGAAAATTTTCTGCCCTAGTTTGGTGGCTGGGTACAGCATGTTATGAAATATAAAAAATTGAAAGCTAAAAATTTGAATTGTACTTCCCTTATTCTCCAGGCAGGCTCCTGATTGCTGAAACTTGAAATGTATTCCCTTGTTCTCCAGGTGTGCTCCTGATTGCTGCACTTGAAAGGTATTCCCTTGTTCTCCAGGTGGGCTCCTGACTGCAACAAAATAGACAAATAAAGAAAAAAAATTTGCCCCAGTTTGGCGGCTGGGCACATGGGTGAGTGTTAAACTGAATTATTCTACCAACTATTATAAGAATTTGAAAGCTAAGTCCTATTATCCAGGGAGGTCCTGACAACTCCTAACAATTACGAACCTAAGTTATACCTTCTAAAAGCATTACTTCCACTATATTTGTTATCTAAGAGGTCTTAACTACTCCCCATTATCCAGGAGGGTCCGGACAACTTCTAAGTAAAAACAGTTTTAACCTAAGGTATATCTAGTGAAGGTACGACTTCCACTATATCTTGTTATCTAAGCAGACCTTGAAACTACGTCCCATTATCCAGGAGGGTCCTGAAAACTCTTAATTGAAACCTATTTTAAACATGCAAACTTTAAAACAAACTTATATTCCTTTGGGGTACATTTATGCTAAGTTATGCTTCTCATGATTGTTTTGAAATTTAAACTAAGTCCTATTTTCCAGGAGGGTCCTGAGAATTTCCAGTCATACCTATTTAGGTGCTACCTTTCCTTACGGATGGTTTCTCCGAAGCAAACGAAACTTCTGCCCCTGTTTCAATCAAAGAAAAATCTTGTCAGTTTAAAATGTGGTTAGCTGTTGGCATTCTTTTTGGGTATATTCCTTCTTCCGGCTTTGCTCCAACTTGTTTCCCTGGATTTGCTTTGAAACGCCTCGACTTCCTGACTGACTTTCAACCCTCTGACTTTGATGACCCAAATATTCTACCCCGTATTGTTGTTTTGTGTTTCTGACCCCTCTTGTGAAACTTTGCTTCTCCCCCACAGTTATCTGATTATCCCACTGATGGGATTTCCATTGGTCCTTTATGCCTTACTTTCTTTTGATATGTTCCAAACTTTTTGTGCCTTACAACTGAGAAGCTGGTAGTTAGGCTTGATATCCTTTTTTTCCGAACAAAACTGACACTGAAACATCTTATAGACAGACTTCAAGAGAATGAAATGCAATGAACTCGAACGTTAAGGATAGAAAGACTCTAAAAACCGATGATTTGTAATGAAGAGAAAAAGGATAGGAATTATCTGAGTGGAACGGCTGGTACCATTGATCGTGCCATGTATTTTGGATTAACCAGCCTAGTCTGTTCAACCAATCAACTTTCAATTGCCATATTTGTTGTTCCATACTTTCATAACCCGACTTCCGTCAAAACCCAAACCTTGCTTGTTTTGCCATGTTTCAAACACCTTTCAACCACAGACTTCTTTCATTTGCCCATCTGAAAACTCACTTTCGCCTTACGGTGCTCGTGAGGGTTTTCACCAATAAGACTCTCATTTTTGGTATCTCTCAAAACTCACTTCGCCTTACGGTGCCCGTGAGGGTTTTCAACAATAAGACTCTCTCATTTTTATTTCTCTCAACTCACGTCGCCTTATGGTGCCCGTGAGGGTTTTCACCAATAAGACTTTCTCATTTTCATCATTTTCCTTCTAGCACCAGAATGTTGCCCCCAACATGAATCACTTTACCTGCTCGTATTGGCATTTCTTGAAGATTGATCGGAAGGTCTTTCTTTGGACCGTAATGTGGCTTTTGGATAGGTTTTAGAAAGAAGAGTATAGAGGCTCAAAATATTTCAACATGTGTTTAAAATTATAACTTTCAGAATCAGACTTCTCACAACGACCACAACTTCTGCCCCAGTTTCCTTTCTTGGGGACTTTTGGACTTTTATTTTTTTGTGACTGAACCTCAAAGAGAGGCTGCCTATGTACCTTTTCGGGATCAAGTCAAATGTAGTTCAGGGCATAGAAATTACTTTATTGTTGCGATCTTTCTTTCTTCCACTTTCTTTTCATTCTTTTTTTTTCTTTTCTTTTCTTTTCCTTTTTGCTTTTTCTTTTCTTTTCTCTTCTTTTATTTTCTTTCTTTTTCTTTTCTCTTTTTGCTTTTTCTTCTCTTTTCTTTTCTTTTCCTTTCTTTTCTTTTTCGCTGTTTTTCTCTTGTTTCTCCACTTACTTTCCCTGCTCGGGTCTTCGAGTTTTGTTATTGATTCCGAAAGAGGGATACGAAAGAAAATAGAATAAGGCTCAAAGGGATAACAAAGGATAAAGTGTTTGGATAGCAGAACAAAATGCATTCATCATTTCAATCTCAAAACATGCCAAATACAATTGGGTACATAAAGATAAAGAAATCATACATAGTATCGCTTGACTGCATCAGAGTTAATATCCATTTCTACACATTTCCCTTCCACGTCTATTAGATACAATGCATCATTGGACAATACTCGTGTTAAACAAATGGCCCGTGCCAGTTGGTGGCGAACATTCCTTTTGCCTCAGCCCAATGAGGTAAGATACGCCTCAACACCAATTGCCCTACTTCAAACTTCCGCGGACGCACTTTCTTGTTATATGCTCTTGCCATTCTCTGTTGGTATAATTTTCCATGACATACTGCTGCCAATCTCTTTTCATCAATCAGGCTCAATTGTTCCAAATAGGCTTTGACCCACTTATCATCGTCAATTCTGCTTTGGCAATAATTCGAAGGGATGGTATTTCAACCTCTACAGGTATCACCGCCTCTGTACCATATACCAGTGAATAAGGAGTTGTCCCTACTAAAGTGCGAACAGTAGTGCGATAGCCTAACAGAGCAAAAGGTAACTTCTCATGCCATTGCCTGGATCCTTCCACCATTTTCCGAAGTATCTTCTTGATGTTCTTGTTGGCTGCCTCGACCGCTCTATTAGCCTTAGGATGATATGGGGTGGAATTGCGGTGCGTGATCTTAAATTGCTGACATGTATCCGCCATCAGATGGCTGTTGAGGTTGGCACCATTATCTGTGATAATTACCTTCGGGACTCCAAATCGACAAATGATATTTGAATGCACAAAATCAACCACTGCCTTCTTGGTCACCGATTTGAAAATTTTCGCCTCAACCCACTTAGTGAAATAATCAATGGCTACTAGAATAAACTTGTGCCCATTAGACGCTGCTGGCTCGATTGGCCCAATGACATCCATTCCCCAAGCAATGAAGGGCCATGGTACCGACATTATGTGCATTTCAGATGGTGGAGAATGAATCAAATCTCCATGCACTTGGCATTGATGACACTTGCGTATGAAACAGATACAATCTCATTCCATAGTGAGCCAATAATATCCTGCTCGAAGAATCTTCTTGGCCAATACATATCCACTCATATGAGGTCCACAAACTCCCGCATGTACCTCGATTATGATAGTTTTAGCTTGTTTAGCATCCATGTACCTCAATAAACCAAGATCTGGAGTTCTTTTGTACAACACTCCTCCACTGAAGAAAAATCCGCTTGCTAAGTGTCTAATGGCTCTCTTTTGATCCCCGGTGGCCTGTGCCGGATATACTCCCATCCCGAGGTATTCTTTGATATCATGAAACCAAGGCTCACCATCGAGCTCTTCCTCTACCATGTTATAATAGGCATGCTGATCTCGAACCTGAATCTGCAACGGGTCCACTTAAGCCTTATCTGGATGATGCAACATTGACGCCAAAGTAGACAAAGCGTCCGCAACTTCATTATGGATCCTTGGAATATGCCTGAAATCTATTGACTGGAACCGTTGACAAAGTTCATGCATGTATTGCCAGTACGGTATGAGCTTTAAGTCTCTTGTCTCCCATTCTCCCTGAATCTGATGCACAAAAAGATCCGAGTCGCCCATGACCAAGATCTCCTGGACACCCATGTCTATAGCCAACCTCAAACCCAAGATACATGCCTCGTATTCAGCCGTGTTATTGGTGCAGTAGAAGCGAAGTTGAGCTGTAATAGGGTACTGCTGCCCTGTCTCGGAAATAAGTACTGCTCCTATCCCAACGCCTTTGATATTGGCAGCCCCATCAAAGAACAACTTTCACCCTGATTTTTCATCTTGTTCTGATTCCTCGATATGCATTGTCTCCTCATCAGGGAAATATGTCTTCAAAGGTTCATATTCATCATCAACTGGGTTCTCAGCTAAATGATCAGCCACTGCTTGTGCTTTTATCACAGTACGGGTCACATAGACAATATCAAATTCCGTGAGCAAGATTTGCCACTTCACGAGCCTCCCTGTGGGAATGGGCTTATGAATAATGTACTTCAATGGATCTAACCATGAGATGAGATAGGTGGTATATGATGACAAGTAATGTTTCAATTTCTGCGCTACCCATTGTCAATGCGCAACACGTCCTCTCAAGGTTAGTGTACTTTACCTCATAAGATGTGAATTTCTTGCCGAGGTAGTAAATCGCCTGCTCTTTCTTTTCCGTGACGTCATGCTGCCCCAGTACACAACCAAAAGAGTTATCCAAAACTGTCAGATAAAGGATCAAGGGTCTTCCCGGCTCTAGCGGAACCAACAGAGGTGGACTGGGCAAATACTCCTTAATTTTGTCAAATGCTGCCTGACATTCATTCGTCCATCTGACCGCATCATCTTTCTTTAGCAGCTTGAAGATAGGCTCGCAAGTTGTCGTAAGCTGGGCAATGAACCTGCTGATATAATTCAACTTGCCGAGCAAACTCATCACCTCTTTCTTTCTCTTTGGCAGTGGTAACTCCTGGATGGCTTTGATTTTGGACGTGTCTCGCATCGACTTACCACGAACCCCTACAACTTCCCTGACGGAACTCCAAATGCACACTTCACCGGATTAAGTTTGAGGTTGTATCTACGGAGTCTCTGGAAAAACTTTCTCAGATCTTTGACATGATCACACTGCTTTCTCGACTTTATAATGACGTCGTCTACATAGATTTTGATTTCCCGATGTATCATATCATGGAACATGGTGGTCATCGCCCTCATATATGTTGCCCCTGCATTCTTCAACCCAAATGGCATAACCCTATAACAATATGTCCCCTAGGGCGTGATGAATGCCGTCTTTTCCGCATCTTCCTCATCCATCAAAATCTGGTGATAGCCCGCATAACAATCCACGAAGGAACCAATCTCATGTTTTGCACAATTGTCAATCAATATATGGATGTTTGGCAGTGGGAAGTTATCTTTTGGACTCACCTTATTAAGATCACGGTAATCAACACACACTCTGGTCTTCCTATCCTTCTTTGGTACAAGCACAACATTAGCTAACCAGGTGGGATACCGGGTAACCCGGAGGACCTTCGCATCAAACTGTTTGGTAACCTCTTCTTTGATCTTCACACTGATATCTATTTTAAATTTCCTTAGCTTCTTCTTGACTGGAGGGCATGCGGGGTCAGTGGACAATTTGTGGACCACCAAGTCGGTACTTAAACCCGGCATATCGTCATATGACCATGCGAAAACATCTTTGTACTCAAGCAGCGCTTTGATTATATCTTCTCTGAGCGGAGGCTCCAAATGGACACTTATTTTTGTTTCTCGAACATTCTCCTGATCCCCTAAATTGATTGCCTCTGTGTCATTCACATTAGGTTTGGGTTTTTCCTCAAATTGACTTAATTCTTTACTGGTTTCTTCAAAGGCTTCCTCATCATCATATTCTACCTCGTCATCACACTCAATTTCTTGTATTATTATTTCGGAGTTAGGTTGGTAATCAAGACTAGGCTGAAGACTCCACATGCATGACACATCAGTGATACCAGCATAAAAGGGACTGTACAAGAAAGAAAAGAAAGACAAAATAAAGGCTATCAGGAATGAAAAAGAGAGGAAATTGCAATTCATTAAAATTGTAAGATAACAAGGTTTAACTCATCCAAATGGACGGAACATAGCATCCGAATTACAACCTTGGAAATAATCCAGATTAAACTGAAAGGAAAATCAAAACTAACTACCACGAATCCCTCCGGGTAGGAAGAGGAGTAGCTTCCCAATTATTAATCTTGGCACGGGCCCCTACGAACTGCACATCTGCTTTGCTTGGACCTTTACCTACCTCCACCATATTCACCTCATCAAACAGCTTTTCAAACCTTTCCATCATCTCCTTGTCGGGTTCCATCATTACAGAATGAAGCATTACCGTTGTTGGGCGCCTCTTAGTACCAGGCCGGACAAAGGAACGGGATAGGCGGGGTATGGGTTTTGGAAGGGTCCACACTCTCTTTTTCATCTTTTTGGCTTGCCTTATGTCAGCAGCAGTGGGTTTGAAGCCTAACCCGAAAGTATCCAGATTTTCAGGAAGAGACACCGGCTGTATGATACCCTGTAATGAAGCACCCAAACCCTTTTCCAGGCAAGAATCCATTCTTTATCATCTCTGACGCCACCATGATAGATGCAGCAACTACTCTGGGCTTAGGAATACATTCTCTTTCCGGAATTTTGGCAACTGACATTGTGTCCAAGAATTGGTAAACCCATGGACCTTTGTCATCCTCAGCTTCATCGAAAGGTATAATGGTATTACATGAATTATCCTCTCCATGCACAACAATTTCCTGTAGGTCCCATTCGAATTTGACCATCTGATGCAAGGTAGACGACACAGCTTTTGCGGCAAGAATCCAGGGCCGACCCAATAAGAGATTGTAAGAAACAGCCACGTCGAGCACTTGGAACTCCATTGTGAATTCAACTGGTCCTATTGTCAGTTCTAACATGATGTCCCCGACCGTGTCCTTTCCTCCTCCATCAAATCCTCGCACGCAGACGCTATTATTGTGGATTCTTTCACTGTCCACTTTTAACTTTTCGAGGGTGGAGAGAGGGCAAATGTTTGCACTAGACCCGTTGTCAATCAATACTCGAGTAACCATAGAGTCTTCACACTTCACTGTGAGGTAAAGTGCCCTATTATGCTCAGTACCCTCTAAAGGCAATTCATCATCGGAAAATGTAACCTTGTTGACCTTGAAAATCTTATTCGCTATCTTTTCCAGATGATTTACAGAGAATCTTCATCAATTCTCGACGATGCTCGTCCGAATGAATCAATAGAGACATCAGTGAAATCTGTGTTGGAGTTTTCCTCAGTTGTTATATAATAGAATAATCTTGCGCCTTCATCTTCTTTAAGAATTCTTCAGCCTCTTCTTCAGTTATGGCCCTTTTTACTGGTGCTGGATTGTCTTTGGCTGCTTTAACCTTTCTCAGCTTTTCTGGGGCAAAGCATCTCCCTGAACGAGTCAGTCCATGAGTTTCACAAACTTCTTCTTTAACTTCCTTCCCTTTGTACATCACAGTCACTCGGTCATAGTTCCATGGGATGGTCTTTTCATTGATTATGGGCAATTGAGTCACTGGTTTGATGATAACCGACTCTGTGCGAGCGCCCTTTACAATCATAACAGGCTCGACAACTGCTCCTGGTACCGTCACTTTAAATGGTTTTGGTTTTACAGCCATCACTGGTTTGCTGACTGTTTGTTCTACTGTGACCAATGCCTTTTCACTGATTAATTTCTCATTTGCTTTGTTCTCACTGGCCCTAATCATCATCACGGTCTGTGAAGGTTTCTTGCATTCCCCTTTTTGCACTAACTCAATCATATGAGTCTCATGATGGGTGGGTAATGGATTCTGAATGATATTAGGCGTCCCTGGAGCCTGTACTTCAATCCGGCGGGTATCAATGAGCTCCTGGATGGCCGTTTTTAAATGCCAGCACTTTTCTGTATCATGCCCTGGGGCACCTGAGCAATACTCATAATTTACCGAATGGTCCAGGTTCCTTGGGGGAGGATTTGGCAATTTGGGTTCAATTGGATTTAACATGCCCAACTGTCTCAATCTGTGGAATAAGCTGGTATAAGATTCTCCTAACGGAGTGAAAGTCTTCTTCTTTTGTAACCTATCATTCTTGGTAGCAGGGTTGTGTCGAAAATCGGGTCCAGTGGGGTTTTTATAGGCTCTCGGAGGTGGGTATATGTTTTGAGTGTGGTAGGTATTTTGTGGGGTGGGTGCACGCCATGGTGCCTGAGGTTGAGGGTATGTTCGGGCGTGGTGGACGGAGAAATAGGGAACTGGAGGTGGATAGTAATGTTGTGGCGGGCCATATGGGCTATGTGGGTAGGTTTGGGGATGGGGGCATGGTTAATGATAATATGGTGATGGACCCCTGGACCAAGCTCTTGATACTACTACTGTAACATCTTCCTTTTTCTTTTTTCCCAATACTCCTCCAGTGCCGCTCTGGATGGCCTGGGTAGTTGCTTTAATCATTGAATAACTCATAATCTTGTTAGTCTTGAGACCTTCTTCCACCATACTCCCCATTTTCACTACCTCATTAAAAGATGTTCCCACTGCTGATACCAGATGACCATAGTAAGTAGGCTCCAAAGCCTGCAGAAAATAATCGACCATTTCGCTTTCCTTCATTGGAGGATCAATTCTAGCGGCCTATTCTCTCCACCGAAAACCGTATTCTCTGAAACTTTCCCCTGGCTTCTTCTCAATTTTGGTTAGTGATAACTAGTCCGGAACGATCTCTAAGTTGTACTGAAAATGACTTGCAAATGCTTGGGCCAAATCATCCCAAGTGTACTATCGAGCATGATCTTGCCGTGTATACCACTCCAAAGCAGCACCACTGAGACTTTGACTAAAGTATGCCATTAATAACTCATCCCTTCCTCCAGCGCCTCTCATATTGCTACAAAATCCCCGTACATGTGCTATTGGGTCACCATGTCCATCATACAGATCAAACTTTGGTAACTTGAATCCCGCAGGCAATTGGACGTCAGGAAACAAGCACAAGTCCTTGTAAGCGACACTCACCTGTCCTCCTAGACCTTGAATATTTCTGAACGATTGTTCCAAGCTTTTCACCTTTCGTATTATTTCTTCCTGCTCAGGGTTTTTAGAAGGCTTCTCTTCTTCAGCTGAGATATCAAGAAGGGGAGTGTAAGGATATGGTTCTGGTGGTTTGAAGGTGGGTTCCGGTGGGTAGTAGTGGGTTTCCTGAGTTTGAAACAGGGGTTCACTAGAAGATCTCTGTAATGTGACGGGTGGAGGAGCCACAAACACGGGAGTGGTTGGAGGTGGAGGGCATGGGATTTGCTTGGGTGGGGGAGGTGGTGGTGTTTGGGAAGTAGTTGCGTAGTATTGCTGGTAAGCAGGGTAGGCCGGAGAGGAATTAACTGTAGGAGGATCTTGTGGCTGAGCTAATGGTGGGATGTAGGTAGGGTTAGCAGGGTAAGCTGGTAGTGGGTGTCCCTTTGCCCAAGCCTGGTACATTTCGGCCATCTGTTGCTTCAACTTATACATTTCCTCTTTCATGGCGTTGACATCCACAACTTCTTCCTCCCTAGATGGGTCGACGATGCTTGCTTCTAACTCTTGGTTAACCATTTTTGACTTATCTTTAGAGCGGGTGTTGTATGGGTGGGTTGCCAGAATGCCAGTCAACTGAACCACTTGCCTGGACTCATCATCAACAACAATGTTGTTAGCGGTTAGGGCATTAATCAAATAGATAACCGCACATTTGGGGCATGAATGCACCTAGGCAGTTAACGGTTTCTAGCATGCATTTGCTCGACCGCTTGCGTCATTCCGGCTTTGACTGTGACATCTTTCTTTTATCCTTGCCTTGTTTCTTTTATTTTGTCATTGTTTCTTTATTGCAGATTTTCCCTTCTCTTTTGTTTTTCTTTTTCTCTCCGGTTTTCTTTTATTGCTCCGCTCTTCTTTTCATTTTAGTTTTTTATTCTTACTGTATTTTCCTTTTTCATATGGCTATGGTCGGATCCTATAGGGATTGCCTGCGCATCGTGCCCATGTAAAATAGAAACAAAATGTTTTTTTGGAATTTTTTCAATTTTATTAATAGCAAGCATTTCAAATACAAGGACTCAAAACTGACACATGAAGATAACTAACTGACTCTAGATAATAAAACGGGCTACAAACTCCATCAACAAGTATTCTACTTAAAAAATGAAAATGCAGACTGACTTGAAATGAAAATTCAGACTTAAATAACTGATACACTCTAGTAAAAATGAAATACAGACTCTAATGACAATCAAGAATACATCAAAGCTCCTGGTGCCTGCGGGACATCGTTCGATCTCGTCGCGGGCCTATGTGAAAGTTCCCCTTGGAGTCTGTCCAGGTCACTCATTATCTGTTTCACAAATATCATCACTGAGGCAAAGAAAGTAGTCTGAGTCATATTCTCGCACATTTGGCATTTTATGGTGATATGGTGAGCAATAGCTAGGATCTTTCTCTAATTATGCATTTTTCCTGAAGCAATCTCCCTATCTGTTCGGCCCTGGGCTCCAAAGTCTGCTGATTTCTCTCCTGAAGTTGTTACAGATCCATTTCTAATTGTGCTAAAGCTGTATAGCAGTGTTCCCTCTCAACCTTGAACTCTTTTTCTTGTTTGCTCATTTTGTTTTCTGCATTAATGACCTTTTTCCTCAATCTGGCGACCTCATTATCATGTTCTTCCCTCAATTGCTGAATCATGCGGGCTCGTTTTTCTACGTTTTTAGCCAACTGTCTTCGAACCTCAGCTAGTTCCCTTTCTGCTTTGTTGAGGTCGAAGCTGTAGTCATTTACTTTTTGCCTTAAATTGTCTATAAGCTTTGCATCTTTGGCATTCTTAACAGGGTTTTCTGCCACTATCTTTATTTTCTGGATTCGGGCTCGTAAGGCTTCATTTTCTTTGGCCAATTTCTTTTTCTCGCCCTCATCAGCCGCAGCTTGCACAATGTTTTCAAACTTAAGATCTTGGACTTGTTTTTCCAGCTCGCTTATTTTTGCCCTGTACTCGTTCTCTTTGGCTAGCCAAGCCCACTGTTCTCTTGACGATTCGGCAAACTCCTGATGTGAGGTCTTTTAGCTGGCCTTTCATGCTCACATTCTCTTCTATACCAAGCAGAGTACTCGGGCGACACTTCGCCTTTGGCCCGATCCTTTACACAAGTATCTGACTTTAAGTATTGGAATTCATTCCAAATCTAGCAGACCTTTGCTTTAGGGAATTGTCCATTAGGACTAATCTCAACTACCTGAGTACTAAGATCACCGTCCTTCGGCACTATCTGGCATCTTTCGAGCTGCCTTAAAACCCTATATGGAGCATAGGGCTGAATGCTTTTGAGACCCATCAAGAGAATATGCGGCGTTGCTGCTGGCATGTATATGATTTCATTAACAGGCAGCCATCCAAGCGTCCATTCTATTTGACTAGCAGTGAGGGACCGAAGGTATGCTATCCAACCCGTGAATCCTTCCGGCAAATTGACCCCTTTAATCCTCGTGTAAAACTCTTCTATGCATGTTTTCTCTGGAGACCCATAGCTCAAAAACTGAGGACGATGGCACAAATTCTCGGTCATCCACATTTGTAACAGTAGATTGCATCCCTCGAAGAAGTCTTTCCCGGCCTTGCAGGCTGTAAGAGCACGAAAGATATCGGCTAATATCATAGGTGCAAGAGTGCTTTTGTCTTGAGTCATTAGAGTACTGACGATCCCGGCTATTTTTATGTCAATGTTTCCATCTTTCCTTGGAAATACCACAAGCCCCAGAAAAACCACCATGAAAGCGACACGCCTATTCTCTTCCCATTTTTGGCGGTTTCCATTACTACATATCTTGCTTTCTGGGTTATTGAACCCCCCGATGTGGCCATATCTATGGTATATGAAGTGTGGGGTACAAAAGCCATTTGCCAGATCTGCGTTGTGAACCGTCCTACGTATCTTCAGAGGGTCTAAAATTTTGTGCACGGCTACAATTCTCGGGGCCACTAAATATTTGTCTTTTAAAGGAACCTCATCTTTCCCGATGTACCCAACCATTTCTTCTAATGTTGGGGTAAGTTCGAAGTATGAGAAATGGAACACATTGTGTGCCGGGTCCCAACACATCACTAGTGCTCTAATAATATCTCCCCGAGGCACAATTTCTAGCAAACTGGTAAGCCTTTCAAATATTTCTTGAATTCATCTTGCCCTTCGCCTCCTAAATCATTCCACCACAGACGTAACTCCAAAGGGATCTTATTCATGATTGAGAAAGGTTCATTTTGAGTCGTGCTCATCTTGCACATTTATTAATGTGATTCAATCATTATTTGTCCTAAAAGCACAAACTGACACTATTCTTCTTATTCAAATTTCTAATTTCAAACAAATCCGGTTTTGCAAATACGACCTTTCAGCACTTCTAGTGATGATTTAAAGGCTATGCCCGCAAACCGTTTAAGATGACTCAGAGTGGCTGTTCTTGCAAAAACAACCTTCCGTCATCCTTTTTGAGGACATTCAGCTTATTTTTCAACAAGAATGGCGTCACCTGACTTATTGGATAAAAATTAAAATTTTGGCTATTTTTGCAAAAGGGGTGGTTGGACCCGATGAGGGTTGCCTACGTATCTCACATCCGATGAGAATCAAACCAGCGTAGTTCGGGCAAATTAACGAACTACTTTTAAAACAAGACTCTTTTTTTTTCATTTTAATTTTTGGCATTTCATAAGTAAAAAGCAAGACTCTTTTTCATTTTTATTTTTTTTGCATTTCATAAACAAATAAAGTAAACTAAAAAAACTATTTTTTTTAAAAAAAAAAACTTTTTTTTTCATTTTCATTTTTCATGGCAAGACAAACTATTTTCCTTTTCTATTTTTTGAAAACAAGACAAAATAACGACTCTCTTTTTCTCTTTTTCATTTTAAAACAAACAATAAAACAACCTATTTTTTCCAAACTAAAATAAAGAATCTTTTTTCTTTTCTTTTTCTGCGAACAATTTCCAAAAATAAAGATTCTTTTTTTTTTCTATTTTTCCTTTGCTTTTCCTAAAACAAACTATTAAAAACAAAACATTTCTGTTTTTTTCATTTTTTCGAAATTTCGGCAGAGTTTCGACAACATTTGGGCATCGGTTTTTCTAAAACTAAACAATTAATTCTTTACACTGCTATTTCTCTCTTTTTTATCTTTTTCTCAATTTCACAAAATTCTCGACGTTCAAAAGCCGGTCAGCATGCGGGCCCGAGACAAATAAATGCAACACGTAAAATGCATCATGGTGGTCGTTTCATTTCCGGTTACCTGTCCTAGTCGGACCCAACCCCTGTGTTGAGTCCCCTAAGTCATATGCACATGATGTAAATAAGCGATCCTACTAGGGATCCAACATGAAGTCAAGTTATTCTAGGTTCAAAACCTGGGTATGTGTTCTAGACTGTGTACCCGAGCGAACAACTCGAGTCGAGAAGGGGGCTACGTACTGGGGACCCACGGGATCGTCTGGCTTAGTAACTTTCCGGCCTCTTTATTATTTCAAGGTATTGACACTAACAGAATAGGGGGTGTCAACCAGTAAGCACATCCCCGGAGGTGAGAAGAGAAGGGTTTCGGCACAGTTTATATACAATTCAGATAATATAAAAGCGGTAAACATTTAGCACATGAAATATGTAGGAAAATTAGATATAATCAAATACAACAATTTATCTAAGCTCGAATTTTGAACCCTGAACAAAATGTTCTGGGTTCTTTTCCCCAGCAGAGTCGCCAGAGCTGTCACACCTCCTTTTTCTGCTAACTACACCCCGTGAGGGCGTAAAGGATTTTTTCCACTTAAAGGACAATCGGAACGGGATTTGATTATTAAGATTTCAGAGTCACCACTTGGGAGATTAATGGTGTCCCAAGTCACCGATTGAATCCCGAACCAAGGAAATTATGACTCTGTTAACAGTCCGCGAATCAGAAATCCGAGTAAGGAATTCTGTTAACCCGGGAGAAGGTGTTAGGCATTTCCGGATTTCGTGGTTCTAGCACGGTCGCTCAACTGTTGTATTTGATTTTATTTGATTTCAAAACATATTTTAACCTATGTGCCTTTTATTAATAACCCGCTTTTATTTTATTTTTAATAAGAATTGCAACGTCGTGAAAATGCGTCTCGAACCACGTCGCACCAGTGCACCCGTGGTTGTCAATACATTTCGACTCCGTTGAGATATAAATTTGGGTCACATAAATGTGAACCCGTATTGAAAAAAGTAAGATTATTAAAAACGCACCTAAAGTGACTAACGTGTCATTATTTTGGGGAAGGCCGTGAAATTTAATAAACGGCCCATCCCGAAGTCTAAGTATTTGAATAAACATTTATCGAGGGCCTCGCAATTTTGTATTTTTATCTAGTGAGGCTCGTCTCATTTTATTTAAGGACGTCCTAAAGTGAGCTATATTTTTCTATTCTTGTTTATCTCTAAAAAGAAGACCTGATTGATTAACATGCTTGAAAAGTCCCCACAATATGATAAATAAGACACGAAACAACTTCAGCAACTTGTCTAAAACAAACAGAATTATAGGTACATTACTGGGCCTGTGACTGGCCCATTTTGGACAAGTCAATCAAGCAAAGAAGAGGAGGTCAGGGATCGAACCTCCAGAGCCGGGCAGGCCGATGATTTATTTGCCTATCTTGGCCCAGACCTCAAACTATACCGTGTGAGTGTCACTATACTCAAACAAAGGACCACCTTCAGCTGGCCAACGTTGGCCCAGCTCTTCAGTACCCGTTAAGGTGTGTCAAAAGCCAGGCAATTTGAACGAGGAAGGCCTTTAGAGGAAACTAAAGAATTGATTCAAGCAAAGAGGGATATCAGTTCGTTTAGTTGGTGAATTGATGCCTATTCATTTCAAACAAATTATTGATGTTAATTACCAATCTAAAACTAACAATACCTATGTTGAACCAATGATTTCAATAAGACTAAGAGCTAATATTAAAAGCTAACCTGCTGATATTGCTACTGCAGTATAAAATGACTTGAGAAGCCATATTTAACTTGCAACTAGACTTAAAGCAATCATCACATATTTGTAAATTCAAACAGGCTGCCGATTTTGATTTTTAATTGAGAAAAAACATTAAACCAAAATGAGTATTGACCATTCTAAAGTTACTGCTGAATAACCATGAATTAAAATAGTCCAAAACAGTCCAATATAATTCCAAACAATTCAAATTAGTTTCTGATTAAATAACTCCTAATTCAATACAATTCAATTGAACTAAAATATACAACGGCGCAATGTTAAATTGGTCATAGCTAACAGGTAGTCACGTAAGCACAAATCTGAAACACTACTCCATTCTATCCCAACTTGAGGCTACATTGATGTGAATTCAAGGCATGTACCTGGATTCGAGTGGACAAAAGACAAAATAGAAGTCAGCAATGTGTAATGTCACAGGCAGCAGCAATAACAACTTCTAGCAACTAAACAGCAGCCCAGAAATATTTGAAGCCCAAGCAAAAGCAGTAAATCTACCAGAATAGAATTAATCGACTCAAAACAAACCCAGCACACCTTTAAAACTTTCAGTAAAACAAATTACACCACAATTCACTTGTTAAGACCCAAAATCATTTGAAATCAATCTAGCAATCCTCTGAAGTTTCAGAACCTAAAATTGAACTGAAATTTTGAAAATCAACAACTGAAGATGAAATTGGCCTGAATTATCTAATGATGCAGTAACTTTTTTTTTTATTTTCTATTTGTGATGTTTTTGGATTTTGAATATTTGAATTTTCAAACTTAGATCTGAAAATTAGAAAAGAAAGAGCTATTTAGAGGGAGTTTTGATGGTTGAAACTTCTGAAATTTTTCAGGGGTGTGTAAACTTAGAGAGAGATTTTTGGGGGGAACTTTTGGAGGCTCCAAACTTGCAAATGAAGGCATGTCAATGCCATTTTATAGGCAAAACTAGGGTGCAACTTCAGATTCCAGCTTTTACATATTAGTCCCTTTATTTCTAACTTGTGACACAAGTTAGCACCTCACAATTACTGAAAATCTACCTATGACCCTATTCTAGAAAGTTCTAGGTGATTCTAATGTGTTCTACATCATTCCACTATTTAATTACCCATATTACCCCTACCCTCATTCCTGAAATCATTAATCTACCCCCAGTTAACTAAACCAATCCCTTATCCATGATTAATTAACAACTGATTATAGTTAACTACAGGTTTAAGCAATCCAAACAAATAGCAAGATAACCAATTATTATAATACTATGAATTAAAACAAAACACACATCTAATCCTAATTGTAAACCAATTTAAATTGTCATCACAAATCACTAATTAAAATCAAAACAACACTTAAAAAAAAATCAATCAGAAGCCATTTAACAAAAATTTAAAAACTCATGGTAACAGGGCAGGAAACCATCCGACTAATAAGAAAATAATTATTAAATCATGAATAACAATCAATCAAGTGAAAAGGATTTTATTGCCTAAAACAAAAATCAAAAGACAACTAGGCAAATGACAATCCAATTAGGCCATAATCAGACACGAAATCAAAAAAACAAATCCACAGAATTCATGCAAAGAAAACTAATCATGCAATGAAATTAGCCTATATGAAATTACTAACAAATAACAGAAGATTAAGCCAAATTGAAAAACTCACTAATGGCCTTGGGGTCTGCTAACTCTTGGTTTGGAATTCGGACAGTCTTGTTGTCACTTGACCCTCATTGATGGTAGAAATATCATGAAGAATTCGAGGAGAGTATCATGGCACCAATTTGGTGAAGTTCGATGAAACCCAGGTTGGTCGGAAAAGTTTCGAACCTAAATTCGAACCATTCCGACTACATTCGAGACGAAAGGTCATGGGGGTTGTGTAGAGGATGATGTGATGATTCTACGGTGTAAATTTGGTACAATTTGGCGAAAGTTGCGTTGTGACCGGAAAATTTTGAATTAAGATTCGAAGAGATTGGTTGATGTTTGAGGGAAATTATTTGGATATTTGGAACGGGGGGGGGGGGGGGGGGGGGGGGGGTTNGACCGGCATTCGCCGGCGGCGGCTAGGGTTTGAGTTATTTGAGCAAAACTGGTGGGATTCGAACTATGAAAATGGTGGATTTATAACGGGGGCGTTGAGGTGGTGTAGTGGTGTGAATTTGGGAGCCATTGGCATAGGTAACGTTTGTCGCCGATGACTGTTCCGGCGATATACGAGGAAGAAGCTGTCTTAGGGGTTAATGAGTATTATTCGGACAATTTTATTAATTGATCACGAGTGAGCATGGTCCGTTGGATTAGAAAGAATGGAAGGCCAGGATTGATTGACCAAAACGACGCCGTTTTGGGCGTCTTGGACCGGCCTGGGTGGGGTAACAATTGGGATTGGGCTAGGGCATGGGAATTTTCCTTTTGGGCCAAAATAACAGCCCAATTCGGGTATTCTAACAAGACTATCTTTTTAATTTGTTTTTTCATCATTTGTTTTGTTATTTCTTTTGTTTTCTCCCTTTTTATTTTTCTTTCTTTTGTGTTTTGTATATATTTTGATTTTATTAAAAATGCTAAAATAAACTCATAATCAATTCAACATTAAAATTAAATTTCCTAGTTAATTCCTAATTAAAAGAAAAATGCAAATTAATATCATTTTGCACTAAAAATGCAAAACGGACCATTTTTGTTATTTTCTTTACATTTTGTACTAAAACAAATTAATACTAAAATATAAAATTAAATTCTAAAGGCAAATGCATATATTTTTGTATTTTCATATGAATTATCATGCACAAATAGAGATGCAACCAATTAACAAAAAATTCACAAAAATTATAAAAATAAGGAAAAATCTTATGGAATTTTTGGGAATAGTTCATATATAGGGCAAAAATTACGTGCTCACACCGGCTATCTAAGATGGAAAAGAAGCCGGAGGAAAGCTTTAGGGAGTTTGGGCTCAGATGGAGGGAGCACGCTGCTCGAGTCAGTACCCCGATTGGTGAAGAAGAAATGGCTGAGCTTTTCCTATGGGCCCAGGGTCCCAACTATTTCAATCATTTGATCCCGGATGTGGGTAGACCTTTCGATGAGGTGTTAAGAATGGGGGATTTAGTAGAAGAGGGAATCAAGTCAGGTAAAATGATGAGTTGGTCGAAAGACATTCCAAATATCCCAGCAAGCTTGGGTGGGGGATGGGGAAGCAGAAAAGATGATCCGATAATTTTTCCTGATCAACACTCTCAGCCCCGACACCAACCCCATGAACATCCCCAAACTCTACATAAGCCACATAAGTATTATCTGTCGAACAACACCTGACCATCTGTCCAAACACCAGGTCACTCCCTAGAGCAGGCACCAGCATCCCAAAATTCACGCGTGCCTTCATAGCATTTTCAAGCATCCAACAATCTTAGTAAACTGAGGCATGGAGGGAAACAAAGGCAAAAAGGTAATTTCACGCCCATCGGAGAATCCTATACAAGCTTGTTTGAAAAGTTAAAGCATTTTTGCCTGATTGAGCCGCTCCTCGGCTATACGCCGGACCCATATGCAAAAGGATTTGATCATACTGTGCGATGCATGTACCACTCTAATGTCCAGGGGCATAACATTGAAGATTGTCGTTCTTTGAAAAAGGAAATAGAGAGAATGATTCAAGAAGGGTTAGTTGTGGTCAATGACAGTGACAGGGAGCATGCGAATCCTCTTGGGAACTCGTTGATTAAAGTTGATAATGGTCATGGCGGTATGGATACGAAACTCAGTGGCTAAGATGTCGTGCTTGGTAATTGGGAAGATGCTCTATTTCCTGGTCAGCCGGGTTGGAGTTTGGTGGTTTATTTTGTTGTCATTTCTGTTGTCCGGGTTATTTCAGGGTTGTAATTTGGATATTGTCCTGTGACTCAAACCCTTCTATCTTTTCATTTTGCCTGGTTTGTTTAGTTGTAGTAGCTCGTTTGTCTAGATTTGTTCAAGGGTTGTCACCCTAGTCTAGTTTGCTTGTTTTGTTGTTTAAACCCTTTCACCATCAGTCTAATGCAATTCTCTGTTTCCTACCATTTCTAGTCATTTTGTTTAGTTCTCTTCTCCTTTTACAGTTCTTTTCATGCTGGTTCTAGTGACATGACATGCACGCATAATTCTCAGCCTGTTTTGAAAAGTCAGTTTAGTAATGAAGCAATGAAACAATGTTGAAGATGATAGGGATATTTGAGGGAAATAAGTAAGGTCATTTTGAGATCACTTCAAGCCTAAATTGTGTGAAATTGGGGTAGATAGAACACAAAGAAAACCTATTGAATGCATCATGCAACATCAGGTTGAAGCCAAAGGCAAGTTTGCCCAATTGTCAAGGGCCGTTCATGGTAAGGAGAGTGAGAGTGTTGTCTAATGGTGCTCTGTGTTCAATAGATGTAGAAGGTGAATGTGTGGATATGGTTATCAAGTCTGGTACAATCAAAATATGATACAAATGTTTTCTGTGGTTTGTTTAAATGTGTTGTTTGTGCTTGGCATGTTTTGAAGATTGGAATGATGAAGGCATTTTGTTCTTCTATCTAAACACTTTATCCTTTATTACCCCTTTGAGCCTTATTCATTTTCTTTCATACCCCTCTTTCAAAATCAGTAGCAAAGATCAGAAACACAAGCGTGAAAGATAAGTATAGGAAAAAGAGAAAAGAAAAGAATGAAAAGAGAGAAAAAAAGGAGGGAAGAAGAAAAAAAGAAGAGAAAAAGAGAAGAAAAAGAAAAAAAACAAAAACAACAAAAGGAGAAAAGAAAGAAAGAAGAGAAAAGAAGAGAAAGAGGAAGAAAAAGGAAAGAAAAGTCACAACAACAAAGTAATCTCTATGGCCTGAACTATGTTTGACTTGATCCCGAAAGGGTATGTAGGCAGCCTCTCTCTAAGGTTCAGTCACACTAGAATAAAAATCCAAAAGTCCCCAAGAAGGAAACTGGGGCAGAAGTTGTGGTTGTTGGGAGAAATTTGATTCCAAAAGTTGTAATTTTGAGCCCATGTTGAATTGTTTTGAGCCTTTGATACCCTTTCTTCCTAACCCTGTCCAAAAGCCTGCATTACGGTCCAAAGAAAGACCTTCTGATCAGTCTTCGAGAAATGCCAAGTCAAGCAAGTAGAGGTGATTCATGTCAAGGGAAACACGCCGGTCCAAACGAAGGAATTGAAGAATGAGAGTCTTGTTGAGGAGAGCCCTCATGGGTACCCCAAGGCGATGAAAGCTGAGAGAAACAAAAATAAGAGAGTCTTATTGGTGAAAACCTTCACGGGCACCATAAGGCGATAGCGAGTTGAGAGAAAGATTAAAATGAGAGAGGCTTGATGGTGAAAACCCTTTGGGCACTACGAGTCGAAAAGGTACAACAAGAGCATTGAAGCCCAGTTTCACGGCGAAAAGGTACAACAAGAGCCGAACATCAGATTTTCTAAACAGAGTAGGTTGCGCGTGCATGTCAAGGTCATTAGAATCGGTATCCACATCCGATAGGTTCTACTTTGTAGTTTTTTTTGTTAGGAATCATCTCTTTCATTGTCCTCCTACTATATTCCTTTTGTCCTGTTTACTTCCTCTTCCTGAGTCTGTTTGGTCATAGCAAGTGAGAAATGACTTCAAAATCTTCCACCAAGCTTTCCAATTAAACAAAATAGGATTTGGTGAACACATCAAAGCGTCAAGTCAGGAAAGAACAGCAGGCACACTTAGTTGGCAAAAATCAACATGCTTTGGGATTCATGTGAAATACAAAGGTTTGGTACATATCAACTCACGAACAATGCAACAAAGATAGAGGGGGTGGTGAACGGATTAGAGATATTTTCTATGTTAAGGGTAACAAAGAAAGTGGTTAGTCAATAAGCAAGCAAAGTCCACGAGTGGGAGTCAGTTATCATGGCAAGTGAAAGAACAATGGACCTCAAGGTCAGAGCCAGTGGTTTCAATCAAGAAAGAACAACATGCGCATTGAGTGGGTGGCAACTCACGTGCTTTGGGATTCATATGAGACACAATGGTTGGGGAGATGCCTGTTCATGCAATGTAACAAATAAAGGATATTGGGTCTGAACGGAGAAAATGTATTTTATGGGATGAGGACAACAAAAAAGGGGTCAGTCCATAAACAAGCAAGGCCTTCGAGCGAAAATCAGTCATCATGGGAAGTGAAGGAGAAATATCCCTCAAAGTTCAAGGCCACAAACCAACCACCACATTTAAACTAACAAGATTTTTCTTTGATTGAAATAGGGGCAAAAATTTCGTTTGTTTCGGGGAAACCCACTGCAAGGAAAGGTAGGCACCAGAAAAGTTTGACGGTAAGTTCTCAGGACCTTCCTGGAAAATGGGACTTAGTTTAAATTTCAAAACAATCATGAATAGCATAATTTAGCATAAATGTACCCCAAGGAATATGAGCTGGTCTCAAGGTTTGCATGTCTAAGATAGGATTCAATTAGGAGTTTTCAGGACCCTCTTGGATAATGGGATGTAGTTTTAAAGTTTGTTTAGATAACAAGATGTGGTGGAAGTCGTACTTTCAATATATATAGCTTAGGTTAAAACCTCTTTTAACTAGAAGTTGTCAGGACCTTCCTGGATAATGGGAAGTAGTTTAAGACCTTTTAGATAACAAATGTAGTGGGAGTAATGCTTTTAGAAGGTATAAATTAGGTTCTTAATTGTTAGGAGTTATCAGGACCTCCCTGGATAATAAGACTTAGCTTTCAAATTCTAATAATAGTTGGTAGAATAATTCAGTTTAACACTCACCCATGTGCCCAGCCACCAAACTGGGGCAGAAAATGTTCTTTGTTTGTCTATTTTGTTGAAATCAGGCGCCCACCTGGAGAACAAGGGAATACATTTCAAATTTTAGCAATCGGGCGCCCACCTGGATAACAAGGGAATACATTTCAAGTTCAGCAATCAGGCGCCCACCTGCAGAACAAGGGAATACATTTTAAGTTTTAGCAATCAGGAGCCCGCCTGGATAACAGAGGCATTTATTTCAAGTTTTAGCAATCAGGAGCCCGCCTGGAGAACAGAGGCATTTATTTCAAATTCAGCAATCAGGCACCCACCTGGAGAACAAGGGAAGTATAATTCAAATTTTAGCTTTCAAATTTTTAATATTTGGTAACATGACGCACCTAGCCACCAAACTGGGGCAAGAAAATTTTCTTTGTTTGTTATTTTGTTGAAGTCAGGCGCCCACCTGGAGAACAAGGGAATACATTTCAAGTTGAAGTCAGGCGCCCACCTGGAGAACAAGGGAATACATTCCAAGTTTTAGCAATCAGGCGCCCACCTGGAGAACAAGGGAATACATTTCAAGTTTCAGCAATCAGGCGCCTACCTGGAGAACAAGGGAATACATTTCAAGTTTCAGCAATCAGGCACCCACCTGGAGAACAAGGGAATACATTCCAAGTTCAGCAATCAAGCGCCCACCTGGAGAACAAGGGAATACATTTCAAGTTACAGCAATCAGGTGCCCACCTGGAGAACAAGGGAATACATTTCAAGTTTCAGTAATCAGGCGCCCACCTGTAGAACAAGGGAATACATTTCAAGTTCAGCAATCAGGCGCCCACCTGGAGAACAACGGAACACATTTCAAATTCAGTAGTCAGGCGCTCACTTGGAGAACAAGGGAATACATTTCAAGCTCAGCAATCAGGCGCCCACCCGGAGAACAAAGGAATTACAATTCAAATTTTAGATTTTCAAATCTTTAGTAATATCTAGTGACATGATGCGCCTAGCCACCAAACTGGGGCAGGAAATTTTCTTTGTTTGTCTATTTTGTTGAAGTCAGGTACCCACATGGAGAACAAGGGAATACATTTCAACTAACGACAGTCAGGAGCCCACCTGGAGAATAAGGGAATACATTTCAAGTGTTAGCAGTCAGGAGCCCGTCTGGAGAACAGAGGCATATGTTTTAAGTCTTAGCAGTCAAGCATCACTCGGAGATAGGGTAAAACATCTCAGATCACAATTCAAGTCAGCAACAAAGGAGGCTTGCAGAAATAATGCGAGTCAATAGTCCGAGATGACCAGCGGAAGTTGGTCACAATGCAAAATAATAAAAGAAGAGGAGAAACAAAAGAAGGCGAAAGTGAATCCAAATGTTGAAGTAGAGAAAGATGTGAATTGCTTAAGACATGATTGGAGTCACAAGCGTGGTGTGGTGTCCGGGTTTGGTCCAAAAAGCTGAGGAAGAATGAAGCACCTGCAACTAGCAAGCGTGAAGGTTCAGATCCAAAGTCTGCATGAAGAACCATTCAAGACTCAAGATCAAGCTTCAGAAGACTTATAGATAGGAATCTTGTAACTCGTATTTGACAGGCTTAGTTAGTCTTTTTCATGTTTTGATTTTTTATGTAAATAGCAGGACCGTGGACTGGAACCTCGGCAGAACGGCATCTCGACTGGCTCTCCACCTCGGCATACTCCATCATCTCGCTCATTTCTGAACTACACGTGGCCTGATTCCTTTATAACCAAGGATATGTAGGCAGCTCAGATACCAGGGCTCAGTCATATTCCCCTTTTCTCTTAGGTCTAGTCTCTCCAAATAAGGGTCGGGTCAAAAAACCTATCTAGTCATTCTTTGTCTGAAAACTCTTCGTGTTCCCAGTCAAAGAGGGGCAGCTGTAGACGTGTGATTTTTTACCCTCCCCAAGATTTTTTATATTTTAGCATGTAAATATCCAATTTATGCCTAATAGCGCTATTTCAACTCATTTTGACTTTTTATTATATTTTATTATAAGAAAAACAAAAATTATAAAAAAATATTTTAGTTTATGCATTTTTCATAAATTCAAAAAAAAAAAAGCACAAAAATAGTACCTTATTTTTATATATTTTCGAAAACACAAAAATAGTTTTATGTCTAGTTTAATTAGTTAAGATTAGCTTTGGCATTGTGTAGTATTCTATCTTATTTTTTTTAAAAAGAAAAAAAAAGTCCTTGTGTAGTCTAGGGACTCTTCTAGACTATTCTTTGGGACAAAAAATAAATAAAAAGACCCTCAAGTACTTAACACAAAAGCACCTAGGGACTAATTGACAAATACACAAAATTACACCTAAACCTAGACTCTACCTATAAATTAATGCCTAAAGAGTCTAAATAGAGGGGAGAATCAGTCGCCACAATTCTCAACATGACCCGTAACCATCGTTCTGTTTCTTCTTCAAAAGACCCACCCTTTTCTCTGAAAACCAACAGCATACAGCAGCGACGAGAAGCTCCTGGTCTTCATTGATAAATCCAAGTAGCCCCAGCCATTGCTTCTTCTCCAAAAGAGACCAAACAAAACAAAAATAAACCCACATCTACGCAGCTAGAACGGGAAGCCAAGGTTCTGTACGAGTTTTGTAACGCCATCGAGGTTCTTGGTATCGTTTCCGGTCAGAGGTTCCGATTACCAACTCTGTTTCGTTTTCGAAGTCGTTAGTGATTTTTGCACCTTGGGTCCTAGGTCAGTTATTTTATTTGCTCCGGGTCTAGCTTGATTGGAGATCTGCCAATAAACAAATTTTCAAAAAGAATTTTGCTGCTCTAAGGTCCGCTCGTACTTCTCACTTGAAATCTCTTCCTTTCTTTAGTTGGTATTGAACTTGATTCATGAAATTCTCTGCTAGTCATCTTGTTTTAGTTGTTAATTGATGCTTTGGATTTTTAGCTTAATTTATTTGTTATCGGTTTTCTCATTAGACACTTAAGGTGGATGAACTGTAAAAGAGTTACATGGCCATGTGGTTTGGGTAAATACAAAATGAAAGCAAATATTTGGCCCGTGAATTACTTATTTGATTTTATTGATTTAACAGAAGTTATAAGGACTCCTTTCACCTTTGTTTGATGTTTATTTGTGCTCACATAACACATGCACCAGTGTAGATGAGCTGATATGTTTACATGGATAAACTGAATTCGAATTGTTTTGTAACAAATTAATATCTGATTGTCTGATTATCATCTTTATTGGGGGAATCTATTATATTTTGCTATTGACTAAGCTTATTAAAATTGAAAAGAAGCTGACCATGTGCTATGTCTACTAATAAACATCACATGAAATAATTGTTTGACCATTAGTTTGTCATTAAACGAAAGAAGGTCCAAACTTCCAATTATATACCAAGCCTTCAGCATTTCTTGAACAAATAGCAGTAGATGAGTTCGTTTGGGCCTAAGTACCAGGTTCATTTGTTTTACAAAAGGCACGCCTCTCATGTGAACTGGATCCTTTTGGGCCCAGGACTGAAATAGTAATTGTTCCGTTGTTAATTAAATGGTAGGCTTTGGGCCTTTCAAGTTAAGTAGCAGACTCGAGCTAAGGGTTTCTTCAGTAATAGAGATCGCCTTGTTCGAGTTCGGACTTGAGCTTGGGGCCTGAATTTCCTTGAATACCATAATAACAGTAATCAATAATGCTAATTACTTAAGGTTTTTTTAGAGACAATCCTTAATAGAAAATCATAGTTCTTTTAGGTTGGCCTTAAAATGAAAATGAGGTGCGTCGCGCCAAGTAAAATGCAAATCACGTGGCCCTCTTTAATTACATTATTAAAATATTTAGAATTTGGGGCGTGCCGTTTAGCGATTTTTTCATGGCCTCCCGCAAAGTTAATAACACTTTTGTCGCTTTAGGTGCGTTCTTTAATAATTTTACCTTCCTAAATTCGGATGCACATTTCATGTGACCCAAATCCAAATCCCAAAATGTTGTATAAAATATGTCGAGGATCCGGGTGCATTTCATGTGACGTGATCCAAAAACATGTTTTAAACGATATTCAATTTCTTAAAAATTTAATTAAAAGCGGTAAGTAATTTTAAAAATTGCACAATAGGATAACATGTATTAAAAATTAGATTTTTGCCAAATATAGCAGTTGAGCGACCGTGCTAGAACCATGGAACTCGGGAGTACCTAACCCCTTCTCCCGGGTTAACAGAATTCCTTGTTCGGATTTCTAGTTCGCGACTGTAATACAGAGTCGAACCCTTTCCTTGATTCGGGATTCAAACCGGTGACTTGGAATACCATAAATCTCCCAAGTGGCGACTCTGAATCTCTTAATAAACGAATCTCGTTTTGATTGTCCTTTAATTGGAAAAACTCCCTTTATTATACCCTTCACGGGGTGTAGTAGCGAAAAATGAGGTGTGACAGAACTGACATTTACCGAACCTTTGCATTTCACATAAATCCTAGAGCATGTTGATTGTTACCAACTCAATGCGCATACTGTTCCTTCCTGACTTATGCCACTTTGATGTGCAAGACAGATTCCATTTAATTGGAAAGCTGGTGGCAAATTTTGAAGTCATTTCTCACTTATTTTAACCAAACTGACTCTAGAAGAGGAAGTAAACAGGATAAAAGGAACGGAGTAAATGACAATGGAAAGAGATGATTCCTAACAAGAAAAGTACAAAGTAGAAACCTATCAGATATGGACAACGACTCTAAAGACCATGACTTGCACCTTTGGATTAAGTGCCCTAATATGTCAAGAATGTCTGATGTTCAACTCCTATTGTACCCCTAAGTTGTGAAGCTGGGCTTCAATATTCCGATTTTCCAATCCGATTCATGATCCTTATTCGACTTGTAGTGCCCAAAGGGTTTTCACCATCAAGCCCCTCTCATTTTGTTCTTTCTCTCAACTTACTATCGCCTTATGGTGCCTGTGAAGGTTTTCACCGATAAGACTCTCTCATTTTTCTTTTCCTTGCTCAGAATGAAGTGTTGCCCCTGATATGAATCACCTCTATTTGCTCGACTTGGCATCTCTCGGAGACTGGTCAGAAGGTCTCTAGAGTCGGTTGGAAAAGAACTATGAAAGGAAAAGAGAACTAAACAAAAATGACTAGTAATAACAGAAAACAGAAAATTGCATTAGATAGATGGTGAAAGGGTTTGAACAACAAAACAAGCAAACTAAACTGGGGTTACAAACCTGGAACAAATCTAGAAAACACTAAATGAGCTACTACAACTAAACAAACTAGGCAAAACAAAAGGATAGAAGGGTTTGAGTCACAAGACAATATCCAGATTACAACCCTAAAAATAACCCGGACAACAGAAATGACAACAAAATAAACCACCAAAACTCCTCTCCGCCTAACCAAGAAATGGAGTGTCTTTCCAATTACCAAGAACGACATCTTAGCCACTGAGTTCCGCATCAATATTTCCAGGATCATTAACAACTTCAATATCATTAACTTCAGTCAGCAAGTTCCCAAGAGGATTCGCATGCTCCTTGTCACTGTCATTAATCACAATTACCCCTTATTGAATCATTATTTATATTTCCCTTTTCAAAGCATGACAATCTTCATTGCTATACCCTTGGAAATTAGACTGATATATGCATCGTACAGTAGGATCAAAACCTTTTGCATATGGGTCTGGAGTATAGCCAAGGAGCGGCTCAATCAGGCCAAAATGCTTTAACTTTTCAAACAAGCTTGTGTTGGACTCCCCAATTGGCGTGAAACTATTTCTTTGCCTTTATTCCATTCCCTGCCCCTGTTTTCTAGGGTTGTTGGGTGCTCAAAAATGTTGTGAAGGCAAGAATGCATTATGCGGTGCTGGCGCTCGCCACATGGAGTGATCTAGTGGTTGGACAGATAACCGGACATTGTTCGGTGGATAATACTGAGGTGGATTATGTGGAGCTCGGGGATAGGTTTGGGGTTGGAGTTGAGGCTGGGTATATTGGTAAGGCGGACCCTTTGGTCTATGTCGTGACTCTGAAACAACCATGGCAACATCATCATGTTCCTTTTGACCCAGCAAGCTTCTTGTGTCGTTCTGAATTTCTTTTGTTGTGGCTTTTAAAGGAGAATAACTCATGATCTTGCTAGACTTCAGCCCATCTTCTACCATTTCTCCCATTTTCACCACATCATTAAAAGGCCTACCCACAGCCATGATCAAATTCCGAAAGTAAGTTGGCTCTTGAGCTTGAAGAAAGTACTCGACCATCTCTTTTTCTTCCATCAGGGGACTGACTCTTGCAGCCTGCTCACTCTATCTGACCCCGTATTCCCTAAAGCTTTCATTAGGTTTCGTTTCCATCTTGGCGTGGGACATGCGATCCGGGACAATTTCTATATTATATTGAAAATGCCTGGAAAAGGCCTGAGCCATATCGTCCCACGTGTACCACCTGTTAGCATCTTGGTGGGTGTACCACTCTAGAGCTTCCCCACTCAGACTCTGACTGAAATACGCCATCAATAATTTGTCCTCCCCATCGGCGCCTCTCATCTTACTGCAATAGCCTCTCAGATGGGCCGCGGGATCTCCATGTTCGTCATACAAATCAATTTTCGGCATCTTAAACCCAGCAAGCAATTGGATGTCAGGAAACAAGCACAAGTCTTTGTAAGCCATGCTCATCTGGCTCCCTATCTCTTGCATGTTTCTTAAAGACTGCTTGTCACACCTCCTTTTTCCTATACAGTAAGGGTATAAAGGAGTTTTTCCAATTAAAGGACAATTGAAATGGGATCTATTATTAAACATTTAGAGTCTCCACTTGGGAGATTAATGGTGTCCCAAGTCACCAGTTGAATCCCGAATCGAGGAAGAATTGACTCTGTTTAACAGTCCATGAATTAGAAATCCGAGTAAGGAATTCTGTTAACCCGGGAGAAGGTGTTAGGCATTCCCGAGTTCCGTGGTTCTAGCACGGTCGCTTAAACTATTATAAATGGCTAAATATCTGATTTTAATACATGTTTTAATCTATGTGCTTTTTGACTTTAAACCGCTTTATTATTATTTTTTAAAGCGAATTGCAACGTCGTAAAAACACGTCTCGAACCACATCACATAAATACACCCGTGGCTTTTGACATATTCCAACCCCGTTGGAATTTGGATTTGGGTCACATAAATGTACACCCGAGTTTAGGAAGGTAATATTATTAAATGCCGAACCGAAAGCAACTAGCGTATTATTAACTTTGCGGGAAGCCATGAAATTCGCTAAATGACGCATCCTGAGATCTACATATTTTTAGAAAACAATTAAGATGGCCACGCTGTTTGTGATTTTATTTGGCACGACGCACCTCGTTTTATTTTAAAGGATATCCTAGAAGGACTATGATTTTTCTATTGAGAAATGCCTCCAAAAGGCCCATTTAATTTGTTGCTGGCCTAATGCAAGTCAAGTGATAGTTCTGAACTAAATTCAAGCCATTGGGCTCCGAGATAAGCCCAAAGAAGAGGACTTACAACCTCAGGTCTACACAAAACAACCTGGTCAGTCATGGGCTTTAGCCCAGGCCCATATGAAAAAGGAGCCAGAACTGGACCTGGGCCGTGCGTCAAGAGAACCGTGGCCCAACCTGCTTGAAATAGGCTGTTGACGTGTATTCAATAATTTTGTTTTCAAGTTAAAACAAAAAAAACCACTGAAGTTACTTCAATTTGTTCTAAGTGTATTCAATAATTTTGTAACAAGGGAAAGCAATGTACACCTACTCAAATCGACGGGATTCTCATTGTTTTGATTCCAGTTTCATGCTCAGATTATGTCTAACTAAACGTATTACTACAATATTCAAAAGGCAGTGATTAGACCAAAGTAATTACTAACTAAATTGAACTATCAAACTCAAAAAACAAACTTCACAGATTTAAACGTTTATTCTCTGATCTCAGAATCAGAAATACTGAAATTAAAACTGACACTCACGTGTTAACTATAAACTTAACGTCCCTATGCATTTAAGTGTTTGATTCTAAAAACCAGCTTTAGGTTCTTATCATTTCTGACTTTAATCTTTCGAACTAAGCCGGTGCTTTTCCTACTAACAAATAACTAGCAGCTATTACACAAATGCACTCACAAGCTAATGATACACAATCCAAATGTCAAATACAGTCCATGTAGTCCTTTTACAGTCCAGAATAATAATAAGGAAATACAATAGGCACTAAAACAATCAGAATCTATAATAAATCTCAAGTATCAACTTCATTTCACTTTCATCTTATGATGTACATCGAAACAAGCTCAGGATAGGTACCTGGACTCAAACAAAATGTAAGAGAAGAGGAGGATCAGCAGCAGTAATCAGACAGTTGAAACAGTAGCTCAAAATCAGGTGTACAATCCAGCAAACAGTATCAAAACCCAGGAAATGATTTTTAGAACTTTAAAACCAGCAAACACATGCAATAGATTTGATTGAACCCAAAACAAACTTGCAATTAACCCAGGAATTTCTGAACTTGAACCACTGAAACTTTAAAGGATACTCAAGCCATTTTCCACCCTTTGTGAACCGAGAATTTGATTTGAAAGCTGAAATCCAAACTAATCCTAAGTAGAAACTCTAATAACACGGTTTTTTTTAAGTTTTTTCTGCTATATTTTGGTTTTCTAAAGAAACTAAGATCTAAGGAACTTTAGACTTTCAGATTTGGTTTTGGAGTTTTCAATTTCAAATTTCAGATCTGGGAAACTTGTAGAATGCTTTTTGGGGGGAATTTTCAAATGTTAAAACCTTGTGAATTAAGGCACTAGGCATGCCTTTTTATAGGCAAAGCCTAAGGCTGCCTTCATATTCCTATTTACACTCTTAGTCCCTCTTTTATTTTTATTTTTTAGCTAATTTGTCCCTTATTTGTTGGCTTGTTACTCAAGTTAAACCATTAACTTCCTAAAAATCTATTTTGAGTCACAACTAGAATGTTCTAGAGACTTCTATTCAGGTATTTGCAGTATTCTCTTCTATTGAGTTACCTATACTGCCCCTTTACTTAATCTGAAATTACCGCTATATGTCAAGTCTAACCTAGCCCTTTTACCCTAGTTAGGGTCAACTATGGTTAGCTACTCAAAGGAAATGAAAGTTCAGCTAAGTCCAAACTAATCTAATAAGATCATCCTAACTAATTAATTCTAATTACTACCTAGGTAATGTCACACCTCCTTTTTACATTGCTTTATCGGCCTTTACTACACCTCGGGAAGAGATATAGTAAAGAAAGGAGTTTTTCCATTTTAAGGACAATCGAAACGGGATTAGTTTATTAAGAGTTTCAGAGTCGCCACTTGGGAGATTTATGGTGTCCCAAGTCACCGGTTTGAATCCCGAATCGAGGAAGGGGTTTGACTCTGTATTACAGTCGCGAACCAGAAATCCGAGTAAGGAATTCTGTTAACCCGGGAGAAGGTGTTAGGCACTCCCGAGTTCCGTGGTTCTAGCACGGTCGCTCAACTGCTATATTTGGCTAAAATATTTGATTTTAATACATGATATACTATTTGTGCATTTTTAAAATTAAATACCAATTTTTGTCAAATTTTATTTTTTAGAAAGTGAACGTCGTTTAAGAACATATTTTCGGATCACGTCGCATGAAATGCACCCGGATCCTCGACACATTCTTATTCAACGTTTTAAGATTTGGATTTAGGTCACATGAAATGCACACCCGAGTTTAGGAAAGTAATTTTATTAAAATCGCGCCCGGCTAACATGTTATTATCTTTTGGGAAGGCCATGAATTTTGCTAAACGGCCCGTCCCGAATCTCTAAGTATGTTTAGTAAGTAATTAATAAGGGCCCCGTAAATTTTGGGTTTTGTTCGGCGAGGCTCATCTCATTTTTTCTATTTAAAGGTCAATCCCTAAATGACTATGATTTTTACTTACTAATTGTCTCCAAAAATAAAAGGAAAGTAATCTCAGTTATTTAACAATCAATTCCAACCCAATAACTTATGAAGTGAAGATGAAACATGCTCAATAGTTTATTTAAAAAAAAAAAAAGAGGATTAGACCATTTGGGTCTCTTATTGAGGAAACTAAGCCCATGATAAGTGTTATTCAACTTAAATGGGCTATTGGACAAGAACTGTCTAGGCCACACGTTTGAGCCCAGAATCACTGGTCACATTGAGGTATTTGTAGGATCAAAGTTGAAGATTCCAATTTCAAATTTAATGGGCAGACTATAAAATTTAATTACTAATTCAACTCAATGATAAAATTTACTACTCAAGTGCTTGGGTATTCTTCCTGAGTTTACATTAAAGTCCAGGTGACATCAAATATGCCAAAAGTCCGAAACAATGTCGATCCCTTACAATTTTCAATTACTTGTATTTTAGCTATTCTCATTTTACGAACAGGCTTAATATGAAGATAACAGTATAACTAATTCCTATTTTTATTTAAATACCAATGTGAGAATTAACTTTCAATTAATTTCATTTCAACTGATCTAATAAGCATGGTATTCAAAGACTGAGGCTACTACCGCCCAAGTTTCACTCTGGAATTCAATTATTGTATGCTAAACAAAGTAAATTCCTGCAAATGTTCAATCTAGTTAAACAAGCACTAGATATTATCTCCTAATAAAGAACTATATGAATTAGCTAATGTTAAATGAGCACCAGTGTTTGTTATATATGAGTCAACTACTGCAAATTAACTGTCACTAACACTTTCACTTTGAGAAAAATAAAACAAAAATCATCAAATTCAAATCACAACGGTCCATAGTTCAATTAACATCCAAATCACTGAACACAAACAATATCCTGGAGCTAAGCTGAATGCACAGATTTGGGAACAAAAATGAAGTAGATTTCAACTATCACAATGGCTTCATTCACAAGCTCATTTCAGTATGTTTAGCTCATAGTTGTTAAGCATACAGTTGTGTACCTGGAATTCGAATCACAATTGAAGAGATAGAAGTCAGTAGCAGTGACAATAACCTAGCAGCAAACCAGGAATAAGTTCAGGAATCCAAAATACTTGAAAACCAAGCAGGAGCAATGAATCAACCCAAAACAAATTCAAACTAACTCAAACGACCTTCAAATGAACCCAGAAATGACTCACAATGACACAAAACCCAAATTGATCCAAAAATATCTCGATTGAACCCAAAATTCACTTGAAAACCAACTAGAGACACTTCTGAACTTCAATTCCCAGAAATTGAGCTAAGAAATACACATCACCCATTAAAGCTTGAAATTATCCTAAGAAATTGAATAGAACAGTATTTTCCAGGTTCCTCCTGATTTTTTTTTTGATGTTTTGGATTCTAGAAAGCTGAAATTTCAAATTGAAATTTGAAAATTTGTAAAAAAAAAAAAGAATTCTGGAAGGATTTCTATTTTTTCTCAAGCTCCCAGAAGACCCTTCCTCAAGGCACCTTGGAGCCCTTTTATAGGCAACGAGAGAGGGGTGAATCAGATTTTGGTTTTTTCTTTTTAGTCCTTTTTAATTTTCAGTTTAGTCCTCCTATTTCTAACTTGTTACTCAAGTAAGTGCCCTTATTGCCTTGGCCTCTACACTAAAGTCTATTCTAGAACCTTCTATTCCCTTTAAAATTCCTATACTACCCTTAACCCATTTTAATATTTACCAAATCTGTTAATTCTGCCCTTTTCCATGCCCAAACTACCCTTGCCAACTCTTAAAATTACTGCAGCCCTATCCCCTTCGACTTTTGTCCAAATTGAACCTGTTACTCCCTATTTTCTCTGAAACTAAACTATCAGCTATAACCAATACAACCCTAAGCATTACCATCAACAGTAAACCTAACTGGGATCAATCTCAACAATTTACAAATCATTATATGAGAATAAACCTAACTAGACTACTGATTAGTTGTCTAACTATTGATAAGAGATCAATAAACAGGAAAATAAAATCAGAATGAAAAGGGACTACCAAAACAAAATCAAATGGCCTTAATCAGAAACATTAAAACCTAAGTTAAAATTGCATGCAAATTATTATCAAGAAGTAATCAGAATCATAATAAAGTATAAAAGAAAGAAAAATAGGAGGAGGACTAAATGATGTAACGAAAAAAAAACTCCGGCCAACTGATTTGAGAGAATCTTTCGAGATTCTTGACACGTAACATCCCCAACCATGTGTTTTCATAAGAAAACACGTGGTTGAGGATATTACGGTCAAGAAATCATGAAGATCTGAGTATAGACTCCTGCCCAGAAAATCTTGAAATTAATATTTGAGTCGTTCCGGCCACATTCGAGCCAAGCGACTATGAAATTTGTGTAGAGGGGGCCAAGGCGGTTCCATGGTGTAAAGTTGGGCTCATTTGGCATAACATGCATCGTCGCCGGAGAACCTTTGGTCGAAGATTCAACAGGTTCTGGTGAGTTTCGAGGGAAGCCAATGGAAGGAATGGAAAGAGGGGAACGAGGTGAGTCGATGGTGTGAATCTGAGGGCTATTGGCGTGGGTGTCATTTCCCGACGGCGATGGATTCCGGCGAAAGGCTATGGTTAATACGAGGAAGGCAGTATATGTCGCTAGGGTTCGAATTCTTTCGGACAATCTTATTAAAATCAATGGCACTCGTGGGCCGTTAGATTGGAATGATGGATGGCTAAGATTAAACGACGTCGAAACGACGTCGTTTTGTACGTAAGGGGGCTGGACCGGATTTCGGGATTGGGCCTGGGTCTTTCAAAGGGTTAAAAATGCTTGGGCCAAACTGACCTTGGGCTAGCTTCAGCCCTTTTTCTTTGCCAAGTATTTTTATATTATATTTTTTTTTATTCTTCTTTTATTAATAAATCATATATATATTTATTTTGTATTTTTTTAATTTTATAAAATTGAGATTAAACTAATAATTATACTTATTAAAGTCTGAAAATTATTTAATAACTATTTTGTAGTAATTTCCAATTAAAACCATAAGATGCTTTTTTTTTTATTTTTCTTTAATTTGTTTTCCAAAATGCATTAATACTAAAAATTAAAAATCCTAATGCATATGCATATTTTTGTATTTTTAATACGAGTTTATCATGCGACCAATTAACACAAAGAATGCAACAAAATTCCTAAAATTGTAAAATTATTTTATTTGAAATTTTTGGAATAATTTGCTTAGGGTAAAAATTATATGCTCACAGGTAATCAATGAACTAACAATAAACGTACAGGACTAAGATCAATTTAACAATAACATCCATGGATCAATTAATTGAAACCAAAATTAAAACAGAATAGAATCCAACCAGAAGTAATGACTAAAACAAATTAGAATCAATTAATCATGAAGAAAATTTAATCTAACAAGGAGAAACTTTATTGACTTAAAACGGTCAATCAAAAATTTAAACTAAACCTAAAACACTGAACAAGAACTAATGCCTATACTAATGAAAAAATTAAGAACAAATTCATGTTAGCAACGAACAAACAAGAACAAAGAAGAACAAACTCGATTACTGACCCCAAACGGATAAAAATAGAATCCAAATCAATTAATGAGGCAAAACAGTCATGGAAGAGAAAACGATTCAAATAAAACAACACGAAAAATTAAGAAACTCACTGGTTTTGAGCATTTAATTTGACTGACTTCTCGAAATTGGTTCTCAACTAATGTTATATGTTTATTTTGCCAAAATAAACAAATAACATTAATTGAAGACCCCTCGAACACTTGAAAACCCAAAAATATTGAAGTTCTTTAGACCTTAGATTTAAGATTCGTGGGATTCCACTTGGATTCGAAGGATTCCGGCTTGAAATTCGTAATGAGCGGGTCGAGGAGAGCTTGGGGTGTGATTTTGGGGCTGTTTGGAGGTATTAGGGTTTTGGCCGAGGTTTTGATCTAAGATTCGAAGAGATTAGCAATGATTCGAGGGACGGGATTAAGGGATTTGGAAAGAGGAAGACGAGGGGAGTTCAGGGTGTAATTTTTGACGGGTTTAGGGTTGGTGCCGCCGTGGGTGTCGGCGACGGCATATATGGTTTGGATTATTCGAACCCTTTGACAGTGATTTGGGGGAAACCAAAGTCAGATTCATGCTGAGGAGGTTGAGATGAGGGGGAGGTGTAATTTTGGACGAGGTTGGAGCTTCGCCGCCACCGTGGGCAATTTTCAGTGGCGACGGACGGCGGAATGCGGTGGCGGACGGTGGGGATTAGGATTTGGATATGGGGTAATGGGAGAGACGGAGAAGGGGGTAGGGGGTCTCCGACCATTTTATACCTAAGGATTAACAGTTCCGAGTCGTTGGATCTAGTATCCTCGACGGCTGAGATCAAATGATACTGAACGACGTCGTTTCGCGTAAATGAGGAGTGGACCGGACTGGGGGTTGACATTGGGCTGGGTTTGTGATTTTTGGGACGGAATTTCATTTGGGCTAATGAAAATTTGTCCCAACAACATAAACCAGGCTATTTCTCTTTTCCCTTTTATTTATTTTCCTTTTCTTTTCTTTTTCAATTTCAAAACAAATTAATTCCCTCTTTTCTTTTCATATTCAAAAAATAATAAAAATCGAAATTAATTCCTAACATTCAACTAATTCTAAAACTAATTAAACACATATGATGATTATCACAAAACAAATTCAAAAGAAACACCATTCAAGATCAAGATCAAAAATTAAAATGCAACTTAAACAAATATTATTGATTTTCTATTTTATGAAACAATTATTTTCTTAATTAATCCTAAAATGTAGAACTAAAACCCTAAGTGTAGAGGTCAAATATTTTTTGTATTTTTATGAATTAAAATGTATAAACAAAATGCCACAATAAACATAAAATGCCATAAAAATTCATGCAATTGTAAATAATGAAAGGAAGTTATTTTGTTTGAAATTATGGGAGTAATTCATGTAGGGCAAAAATCACGTGCTCACAGCTGCCCCTCTTTGCTCGAGAATACGAAGAGTTCTCGTGCAAAGATAAGTGAGCGGATACAAGCGATTTTTGCCCGTTTGAATACTCCATGTGAAGCACTTTTGAAAGAGTTGACCGCAACCTGCTTCTGAGGTTGCCTACATATCCTTGGCTATAGAGGAATCAGGTCAATGTAGTTCGGGAATGTCTGGTAGCTGGGACTACCATAAAGCTGTGAGTTCACTGTTGTTGTTGCTGCTGCTACTGCTTGCCGATCTCTCTTATTACACCATGTCAAAAATAAAAAGGAAGCTAGCCTAAGCTATAATCTATGAATTACAAAAATCCTATCTATATGTTTAAACTTGCCCTTGCATTTCTTGTTGCCTTGTTGTCTTGTGTTCTCTCGGTGAAATCTATTATTGCCGCTTTGAATTGTAAATTGATATGTTTTTCCTTTCCTTCAGACTGCTGAACTTGAATGTATTCCTCTGTTATACGGGCGGGCTCCCGACTTCAAAACGTGAAAATGTATGCCTCTGTTCTACGGGCGGGCTCCCGACTTCAAAACTTAAAAATATATGCCTCTGTTATACGGGCTCCCGACTTAAAAACTTGAAAATATATGCCTCTGTTATACGGGCGGGCTCCCGACTTCAAAACTTGAAAATACATGCCTCTGTTATACGGGCGGGCTCCCGACTTCAAAACTTGAAAATATATGCCCTGTTATACGGGCGGGCTCCCGACTTCAAAACTTGAAAATATATGCCTCTGTTCTACGGGCAGGCTCCCGACTTTAAAACTTAAAAATACATGCCTCTGTTATACGGGCAGGCTCTCGGCTTCAAAACTTGAAAATACATGCTTCTGTTATATGGGCGGGCTCCCGACTTCAAAACTTGAAAATACATGCCTCTGTTCTACGGGCGGGCTCCCGACTTCAAAACTTGAAAATATATTCCTCTGTTATACGGGCGGGCTCCCAACTTCAAAACTTAAAAATATATGCCTCTGTTCTACAGGTAGGCTCCCGACTTCAAAACTTGAAAATATATGCCTTTGTTACACGGGTGGGCTCCCGACTTCAACACTTGAAAATATATGCCTCTGTTATACGGGCGGGCTCCCCACTTCAACACTTGAAACTATATGACTCTGTTATACAGGCGGGCTCCTGACTGCTAAAACTTGAAAATATATGTCTCTGTTATACGGGCAGGCTCCCGACTTCAAAACTTGAAAATATATGCCTCTGTTATACAGGCGGGCTCCCGACTTCGAAACTGTAAAATATATGCCTCTGTTATATGGGCGGGCTCCCTTTTTCAAAACTTGAAAATGCATGCCTCTGTTATACGGGCGGGCTCCCGACTTCAAAACTTGAAAATATATGCCTCTGTTATACGGGCGGGCTCCCTACTTCAACACTTGAAAATATGTGCCTCTGTTCTCCAGGCGGACTCCTGATTTCAACAAATAGACAAAACAAAGAAATTTCTGCCCCAGTTTGGAAGCTGATTAATGCTTGTTTTTCCCTTGTGGAGAGTTCCTCCGAAACAACAGAATTTTCTGTCCCTGTTTCCATCAAAGAAAATTTGTCAGTTTAAAACAGTGGTTAGTTGATGGCATTCTTGCTGAGGATGTCCTCGCGGCCATGTTTTGCTTTGACCTGCTTCCCTAGATTGGCCCTGAACCGCTTGTCTTTCTGACTGACTTTCAAACCCCATGACCTTTGACAACCCAAGTGTTCTATACCCATGTTGTTGTTTGACACTTCTGACCCCTTTATCCGGACCTTTGCATTTCTTGCCACATTACCCAATCATTCCATTGATGAAATTTCCAGTGATCCTATATTCCACTTTACATCATGTTGTCTTTGACATGCTCTGACCACATTGCGCTTTACAATTTTGGAAATTGGTAGTGAGCTTTGAAATCCCTTTCCCTTTGCTTGGAACAAGGCTGACATTGAAACATCTTAGATAAGTAAAACCCCAAAAGAAAATGAAATGCAATGATTTTACGAGTTAAGGATACGAAGAATCCAAAATCGGATGACTGCTAAAAAGAGAAGGGGAAGGAACTTATCTGACCGGGACAGCTGGTACCAATGATCATGACATGTATTTCGAACTAGTCGGCCCAATCTTTCAACCAATCAACTTCCCATTTCCATACCTCATTGCCTCAGAATTTCCATCACTTGATTACTTTACCCAAACCTTGACCTTGTTCATCCTGCGGTGCTTCGAACCAGTTTTCCACTAACAGACCTCTCTCGTTTGTTCACTTTTAACTTACTTTCGCCTCAAGGTGCCCGAGAATGTTTTCACCAATAAGACTCTCTCATTTCAATTTCTCTCGACTCACGTCGCCTTATGGTGCCTGTGAAGGTTTTCTCTCATTTTTATTTCTCTCATCTCCCATCGCCTTACGGTGCCCGTGAGGGTTTTCACCATTAAGACTCTCTCATTTTTATCTTTCTTGCTTGAACCAGAGTGTTTCCCTTGTCATGAATTACCTTTACCTACTTGAATTGGCATTTCTCGAAGACTGATCGGAAAGTCTTTCTTTGGACCGTAACGTGGTCTTTTGGACGAGGTTAGCAACAAAGGGTATAAAAGGCTCAAAAACAATTCAGAATGGTTTAAAATTACAACTTTCGAAATCAGATCTCCCACAATAACTATAACTTCTGCCCCAGTTTCTCGCTTGGGGACTTTTGGATTTTTGTTTCGATGAGACTGAACCTCAGAGAGAGGCTGTCTACGACCCTTTTGGGATCAAGTCAAACGTAGTTCATGTCATAAGAATTACTTTGTTGTTGTGATTTTTATTTATCTTCTCCTTCTTTTTGTTTTTCTGTTCTTCTTTTCATTTTCTTTTTCTTTTTCTTTTTTTTTTCATTTTTCCTTTTCTTTTCTTTTCTTCTCATTTTCTTCCTTCCCTTTTTTTCTCTTTTTCTTTTTCTTTCTTCTTCTTTTCTTTTCTTTTTCTTCCTTCCTTTTTCTTTTCACTTACTTATCCTCCGCATTTGCATTTCTAAATTGTGTCATTGATTCCAAAAGAGGGGTATGAAAGAAAATAAACAAGGCTCAAAGGGGTAACAAAGGATAAAGTGTTTAGATAGCATAACAAAATGTCTCCGTCATTTTAATCTTCAAAATATGCCAAATACAAACAAATACAATTAAACAAAGAAATCATACATAGTATCTTTTGACCGCATCGGAATTGATAGCCATTTCAACACATTTTCCTTCCATATCTATCAAATATAGTGCACCATTAGACAACGCTCTGGTTACAACAAATGGCCCCTGCCAGTTTGGGGCGAACTTTCCTTTTGCTTCAGCCTGATGAGGCCAGATGCGTCTCAACACTAACTGTCCCACTTCAAACTTCCTCGGACGCACTTTCTTTGTTGTACGCTCTTGCTATTCTTTGTTGATACAATTGGGCATGACACACTGATGCAAATCTTTTCTCATCAATTATTGAGTTTATTCATCTTAAAAATCCTTCCACATCCCTTATAGGCTTGAACCCCAGACCAAATGTACCCAGATTTTTACGTAGAGATACGGGTTGCACAATACCTTGCAAAGATATGCCCAGACCTTTACCCGGCACAAAATCATACTTCAACATCTCATTAGCTACCATGCAGATCGAAGGTGATAGCCTCAGCCTTGTAATGCATTTTCCTTCAGGAGCCTTTTCGACAGACATCATTTCGAAAATTTGATAAGCTAAAGGTCCTTTATCATCTCTGGCCTCAATAAATGGAGCAGATGAATCTTCATAAAGGGATAAATCCTCCTCCCCACGCACAACTATCTCTTGTTTGTCCCACTCAAATTTTACCATTTGATGTAGCGATGATGGCACTGCCTTAGCCGCATGTATCCAAGGCCTACCAATAACAAATTATACAGGGCGGCCATGTTTAGCACTTGAAATTCCACACTGAAACAAACTGGCCCTATCACCAATTCAAGTGTTATATCTCCAGCAGGGCTTTTCCTTTCCCATCAAGACCCCGAACACCTACCCTGCTCATGTGGATTCTTTCGGTGTTGATATTCAACTTTCGCAAAGTGGGAAAAGGGCAAATATTTGCACTAGATCAATTATCCACCAATACTCTGGTGAAAAAATAATTTTCGCACTTCACCGTGATACACAGAGCTAGATTGTGTTTTTCACCCTCTATAGGAAGCTCATCGTCCGCAAAAAAGGTCATGTTTGCTTCGAAGATCCTGCTAGCAATCTTTTCTAATTGATTTACTGTGATGTTATGGGGAACATGTGCCTATTTCATAATCCTCATTATGACCCCGCATTGTTCATTTGATTGTGTCAACAAAGATAGCAGAGAAATATTAGCTGGAGTTTTCCTTAATTGTTCAACAATGGAACAGTTTTGCACTTTCATCTTTCTCAAGAACTCTTCGACCTCCTCCTCGGTCACTGATTCCCTTACTGGCATTTGGCTACCTTTGAAGAGCTTGGCTTTCCTTAGTTCTTTGTAGGTAAGATATCCTCTAAAATGATTCGATCCTCTAATATCTACACATTCCTTCTCCACTTCTTTACCTTTGTATGTCATTATTGCTCGTTTGCAGTTTCTCGGGACATCCTTTGCCTCGGCCACTGGCAACTGAGTCATTGATTTAATAACAACAGGGTTAGCGAGAGACCTTCTTTCAACTGCAATAGGCTTGCTTGGCATCCCTAATACCACAAACTTTGGATTTTTCTGACTTTCCCCGACATCATTTAAAGACCCTTCTGCAAACCTCACACGTTTTCTAGATAGCTCAACTTGCTCCACAACCTTAGCGTGTTTTTCAATTTCAATGGGAGGCCCAAGATGAGGAGTGCACCAGTATGGACCCAAGGTCTTGAATGTTGGTTTTGTGCCATAGTATTGGTTATCAAGAACTTTGAGTAAGGTTTCACTAGAAGATAGAAGGGTGTTGGCATGGGGAGGAGCTGTGACATGTTGCGGGTAGAGATCAGCACCATTTGGAATCTGGGATAGTGATGGTAGAGGGACGGAAGCGAGATTTTCAATGTAATTGGTGGGGCATGAGGGTAGAGGGTGCCCACTAAACCAAGCCTGGTACATCCCTATTATCTGGCATCTCAACCTTCGGGCCTCTTCTTTCATCTCAAATTCCGATTTGACAACACCTATATTGGATCCCTTACTAGTCATGGTTACCTTGCTGTTTGAGCTAGCATGCATGGATGACTCGCCTGAATGCTACAAACTAACCACCTTTCTGCTATAACTATAACAAAACAAAGCCATCACGTTAGCGTTAGGGTATTTAACAATTTGGTAACCGTACATTTTGGGGAATGAATTCACCTAAGCAGTTAACAGTTTCTATTATGCATTTGCTCGGTCGCTTGCGTCATCCCGGCTTTTCCCTATTTCCAATTGCAAACTTCTTTTTTCGTTTGCTTTCTTATTTTCTTTTTGTTTGTTTTTCTTTTCACTCTTATTTTTCCTCTCTTTTATTTGCATTTTCTTTCTTGTTTTTCCTTTCTTTTCTTTTCTTATTTCTCCCCTATTTTTCCTCTCTTTTTTCCTTTTTATTTGGTTACAGTCAAATCCTATGGAGATTGCCTACGTATCATGACCCCCTATGAATCAGACCAAGCGTAGTTCTTGGAAAATAAAAATAGAAGCCAAATGTTTTGGGATTTTCAATTTTATTGATGGAAAATACTTCGATTACAATGACTCAAAACTGACAGATTAAAACAACTAACAGACTCTAATGAAGCGAAGAACTACAGACTCCACCATCCTTATTCTATTTTAAACAAAAATACAGACTCAATCAAGTGACTGACTTTTAACGAAAAGAAAATACAGACTCAGACAACTGACAAACTCTAGTAGAAAAGGAAATGCAGACTCAAATGACAATCATGAATACATTAAAGCTCCTGGTGCCCGAGGGACATGGTTCGGTCTCGCCGCGGGCCTATATGCAAGTTCCCCTTGAAGTCTGTCTAGGTCACTCATTATTTGCTTCACAAATATCATCACTGATGCAAAGAAAGTGGTGCGAGTCATGTTCTCGCACACTTGGCATTTCCTAGTAATGTAGTGAGCAACAGTTAAGATTCTCTCTCTGATCCTGCCTTTTCCTTGAAGCAACCACCCTATTTGTTGGGCCCTGGCCTCCAAAGTCTGCTCGGCTACCTAGTTTTGTTCCTGGAGTTGTTGCAAGTCCATTTCTAATTGTGCTAACGCCGTGTAGCAGTGCTCTCTTTCAACCTTGAATTCGTTTGCCTATTTGATCATTTTGTTTTCTGTGGCAATGACCCTTTCCTTTAATCCCATGAACTCATTATTGTATTCTTCTTTCAACTGCTTAACCATGCAGGCCCGTTCTTCCGTGTTTTTAGCCAATTGTTTTCGAACCCCAGCTAATTCCCTTTCTACCTTGTTGAGGTCAAAACTGTAGTCATTCACTTTTTGTCTTAGATTTTCTATAAGCTTTGCATCCTTGGCACTCCTAACGGGATTTTCGGCCGCTATCTTCATCTTTTGGATTTGGGCTCGTAAGGCTTCATTCTCTTTGGCCAATTTCTTCTTCTCACCCTCATTAGCTGCGACTTGCACACAGTTTTCAAATTGAAGGTCCCGGACTTGCCTTTCCAATTCTTCTATTTTGGCTCTGTATTCATTTTCTTTAACTAACCAGGCCCATTGTTCCTGCGATGATTCGGCAAAATCTTGGAGGTGAGGTCTTTTGGCTAGCCTCCCTAATGCGACTTCCCTCATGTACCAAGCATGGTACTCAGGTGAAACTTCCCCTTTAGATCGATCCCGTACACAGGTATTTGCCGCCAAGTATTGACATTCGCTCCTAACCTGGCGGACCTTTGCTTCAGGAAACTGGTCATCAGGACCAATCTCAACCACTTGGATACTATGATCGACATCTTTTGGCACTACTTGACATATCCCGAGTTGCCTTAAGATCCGATACGGAGCATAAGGCTGAATGCTCTTAAGACCCATCAAGGGGAAGTGCGGCCCCGCTACTGGCATATATATTATTTCGTCCATAGGTAACCATCCAAAAGTCCACTCTATTTGACTGGCAGTGAAGGACCGAAAGTATGATGTCCATTCCGTGACTCCTTCAGGCAAGTTGACCCCCTTAATACTCGTATAGAACTCCTCTATACAGGTTTTTTCTGTAGACCCATAACTCAGGAACTGAGGACGATGGCACATGTGTTCGGTCATCCACATTTGCACCCCTCAAAGAAGTCTCCTCCGACTTTGCAGGATGTAAGAGCACTGAAGATTTTGGCTAATATCATGGGCGCAAGAGTGCTTTTGGCTTGAGTGAGTAGAGTGTTGACGACCCCGACTATCGTTATGTCATATTTCCATCTTTCCTTGGGAATACCAAAAGTCCCAAAAAGACCACCATAAAAGCAAAACGTATATGTTCTTCCCATTTTTGGCGATTTCCTTTGCTACATATCTTGTTTTTCGGGTTGTTGAACCCTCTTATGTGGCCATATCCGTGGTATATGAAGTGTGGAGTACAAAAGCCGTTCGCCAAATCTATGTTGTGGACCGTCCTGCTTATCTTCAGTGAGTCTAAGAATCTGTGCACAGCTACGGTTCTCGGGGCAACCAAGTACTTGTGTCGTAAAGGACCCTCAGCATTTTCGATGTATCCAGCTATTTCTTCTAAGGTCCGGGTGAGTTCAAAGTCTGAAAAATGGAACACGTTGTGTGCCGGGTCCCAGAATATGACCAATGCTCTGTCTCCCCGCGGCACAATCTCCAACAAACCGGTAAGCCCTTTCAATATTTTTTGACTTCATCTTGCCCTTCTCCTCCTAGATCGTTCCACCATAGACGCGACTCCAAAGGGATTTTATGTATGATTGAGAAAGGTTCGTTTTGAATCGTGCTCATCCTGCACATTTATTAAGGTGATTTAATCACTTATTTTGTCCTAAAAGGGAAAAATGACACTATCTTTTTTTCAAATTTCTAATTTACACAACCAGCCGATTTTGTAGATACGGCCTTTCAGCACTTCGGGAAGAAGATTTTAAGGTTGTGCCTACTCACCATTGAAAATGACCCAAGGTGGCGGTTCTCGCAAAAACAACCTTCAGGTGCCCTTTTAGGGCCATTCGGCTTGTTTTTAGACAAGAATGGCCCCACCTAACTTATTCATGACAAAATTAAAATTTTTGTTATTTTTGGCTACTTTTGCAAAAGGAAAGTTGGACCCGATGAGGGTTACCTACGTATCCCACACCTTGTGGGAATCAAACTGGCGTAGTTCGGGCAAATGAAACAAACAATTTTTGAGAACAAGACTCTTTCCTGTTGGCAAATACACTATTTCTGAAAACAAGACTCTTTTTTATATCATTTTTTTTCAGTGGAAAATAAAACAAACTATTTTTAAAATAAAACTCATTTTGTTTTTCTTTTCCATTGGCAAATAAAACAAACTATTTTAAAGATAAAACACTTTTCTTTTCTTTTTTTCTAAAAAATCCGACATAATTTCGGCACTATTTGGACATTGGGTTTTCTAAAATAGGTAATTAACTCTCTACACTGCTATTTCTCTTTTTTCAAATTTTCCAGATATTCAAATCCTGTCAACATGCGAGTCCGAGACAAATAAATGTACACGCAACACGTAAGATGCAACAGGATGGTCTTTTTCATTTCAGGTTACTTATCCTAGACAGACCAACACCTGTTTTGAGTCCGCTAAATCATATGCACGTGATGCAAATAAGCGTTCCTACTAGGGATCTGGCATGAAGTCAAGTTATTCTAGGTTCAAAACCTGGGTATATGTTCTAGACTGTGTACCCGAGCGGACAACTCGAGTCGAGGAGGGGGCTACGTACTGGGAACCAAAAGGCCATTCGGCTTAGTAACTTGTCCGGCCTCTTTCTTATTTTAAGGTATGACACTAAGTCTCAACCAGTAAGCACATCCCCGGTGATGCGAAGATAAGGGTTTTGTCACAATTTATATACATTCCAGATAATATCAAAGCGGTAAAGCATTTAGCACATTTATCATGAAACATATAGGAAAATTAGATAAATCCAAATATAAAAATTATTCTAAGCTTGAATTCTTAAACCCTGAACCGAAGTTCTAGGTTTGTTATCCCCAGCATAGTCGCCAGAGCTGTCACACCTCCTTTTTTGTGACGACCCGGCCCGTTGTCACGTGAGTTACCGCCTCGTTTTCCCCTATATTACGTTACTCTATGTTTCAATATCAGTATTTGAATGAATCGGATAGAATTGGATTAGTTTTAGTTGGAAATGAGACACTTAGTCTCTTAGAAGAAAGCGTATTTTAGAAAAGGCAACCGGAAGTTGACTATGTGGTTAGAGGGCTCGGATCTGAATTCCGGTGGTTAGGTTAGCTTTGGGGGATGATTTGTGACTTAGGAGTGCGATCGGAATTGATTTTGGAGGCCCTGTGTAGAATTAGGCTTGAATTGGCGAAGTTGAAATTTTGGCGAATTCCGATGGATAGGTGAGATTTTGATCCGAGGGTCGGAATGGAATTCCGAGAGTTGCATTAGCTTCGTTAGGTGATTTTGGATATGTCCGCAAATTTTCAGGTCATTCGGAGATCGTTTGGTCGGGTTTTTTTTATCGAAAGTGCATTTCGGAAGTTCTTGAAGAACTTAGGCTTTGATTTGGTGAAATTTGATGATTTTGATGTTAAAGATAGTGTTTCGAAGGTTCAAGCAAGTTTGAATAAGGTATTAGATCATGTCTGCACTTTTGGTTGAGGTCCCGGGGGCCTCGGGGTAAGAACGGGTGTTAAAACGAGAAGTTTTTGAATTTGGCTTCAGGTTTGTTTTGTTGTCAGCTGGTATTTCCGCTTCTGCGAAAATTGACCGCAGAAGCGGTTTCATAGAAGCGGATGAAGGAGCGCAGAAGCGAGTTTGTCTTGGGTGGTGAATTTCCGCAGAAGTGGAACTTGGTCCGCATAAGCGGGGCTGCAAGAGCGGAGTATTGACCGTAGAAGCGAACTTACTGATCCGCAGAAGCGTGTTCTGTGTCGCAGAAGCAGTCATGGGAAACTAAGTGAAAAAAACCACAGAAGCGGATAATTGGGCACGGAAGCGATAGCGCAAAAGCGGTTATGGGAACCGCAGAAGCGAAAATCTGGACTGTGTTATAGTGAACAGTGTTCGCGAATTTCAGAAGTTAAGAAAAACATTTGAGACTTCGGGAATGGTCGATTTTGGGCGATTTGGAGAGGATTCGTAGGGGATTCCATCAGGTATGAATTTATAGACTCGAGTAATGTTGTTATGGTAAAAACAAGGATTTAAACACTGAAATTCAAGGAATTAAAGAGTAAAAATAGAGGTTAGGGCTTGAAACCTAAGAAGGTTTGAATTGATGATTTGAGGGGTCAAATGGACTCTGATTCTTGTGTATTTTATATGTACGGACTCATGGCGAGATGAGGATTTCGGTGATGTAAATTTTGTAATTTTTTGAGAAGTGGGCCCGGGGCTCGGGTTTTGTCAACTTCGTGTTTTTAGGTGTTTTTTGAGTTCTTTCAATTGGGTTATGTTCCATTTTCCTATTGTAATGCATTCGTTGTGGTTTTGACTAGATTAGACGCGCGAGGAGGCGGATTCGAGAGGAAAGGCATAGCGGACTAATCTTGCGACCGGCTTGAGGTGAGTAATAGATGTAGATGATGACCTGAGGGTTTGAAACCCTGGTATATCACACTATGATGCTATATTGAGGCGAGACAGGTACTCTATGGTGAGTGCGGGGTCGATTGTGATTGGGGACTATGGCTTAGTCCTACCGAATGATGTTCGTACTGTGATATTGGCTAGAAATTAGTTGACAAACTTCCTACTTGGATGGTTATGGTTATATTTGGGCTGTATGCCGGTTATTTGGATCCCGTAGTATTATTATCACTATTTCCATGATGTTTAGCATGTTTTCATGATATCAGTCCTGAGTTAAACACTGTCTTGAAATGGCTAGTAAATTCTAAGATTTTAACCACTTAATTTATAATTTTTGATAATTAGAACTGAAATTGGTGATTTTGACTGTGCCCGTGTGGCTTGCATGCATATAATTGGACTGATTGTGGATCGGGATGTACACCGCAGCGAATGCTACGATGATAGTGCGCTTGGGCTGTAGGAGCCCCTCCTGAGTCTGAACCCCCACAGTGAGTGTGGGTACCCAAATGGATCGGGCTGTACGCCGCAGCGGTCATGTGCATTTGCATTGCATCCATGCATTGATATCTATCTGCTTTATCTATCTTTACTTGTTGTTATTACACTTTTAAATGTGTAGGAGTACTGGTTTTCGTTTCACATTGTTGTATTTTCGGGATTTCTTACTATCAGTCATTATATATGTCTATTACCGATGAGTTGGAAGTACTCACTTTACTCCCTGCACCGTGTATGCAGATCCAGGTACCTCGGGAGTTTAGTTAAGCTTTTACTGTCTTCAGAGCATTTTCGGAGTTGTCGAGGTAGCTGCCTTACGTCCGCAGGACCCGACTCCTCCCCTATCCCTTTTTATTATCTTTCTGTAGCTTTTGAAACTATGTATTATTGGAGTCTTATTTCACTGTATTGTTAGAGGCTCTAGACTCACGACCCCCAGGTCTTTGGGAGTGTATTCAACATAATCTTCATATTCGGCTTATATCTATAAATTAAAATTATTAGCTTTATTGTTGATAATGATATTCTAATGATTTGTTTTGAGCTTCATGCTCGGTTTGAGAGTGTAAATGGTCGGGCTTGCCTAGCAGTTGTGTTGGGCGCCATCACGATAAGGATTGGGGTTGTGACAAGTTGTTATCAGAGCCTAGGTTACTAGGCCTTATGAGTTATGATACGGTTAGTAGAGTCTCGCGGATCGGTACGGAGACGTCTATATTTATCCTCGAGAGGCTGCAGAACCTTTAGGAAAACTTCACTTTCTTAGAATTCTTATCGTACGTACTTGATTTAGCTTGAGATATAACTCTTGAAATTCCTTCCACACATCTGTATGCGCACATGGGCGCTCGGTATTATAAGTGCCCTGATGGCTTGTGATTTCCCCGATCGAGGGGCGTGATGTGATCCCGTAAGTTCGATGTTGGGCCAGTCTGGAGGACTTGAGACTGGATCTTGCCTATGTCCTGAGCACTGAGGTGCTGATTGTGTGAGTAAGTGTTTTGAACTTATATGTTCGATATTGTCCTTATTAACAGGAATAGCGGTTTGGTATTCAGGTGATAAGATGTTATTATATGTCTTGGTAGTGGCGAAGGAGTCTGCGGGATAATAGATGAACTGTTAAGTGGTTCGATTCCTATTGTAATCTGTTGTGCCCCGAGTTATGGGCACGTGAAGAATATTTTCATGTCTCCTAGTTGGGAAGTGAAGTACATTACGTGTGGCAGTATGAGATCAGAATCAGGAAGACCAAATGGCTGTGTTATGTGTATGATGGTGGAAGGTGTGCTGAAATACTAAATTGAGGCGAAGTAGGTGGGTATCTCCTGCGGAGTGCTCTTAAGGGGTGCGATTCTTATATATATTGTTAGAAGATCTCATGTGTAATTGAAAGGTACGTGTTGTAATTTGAAAGTTTGGGTTGCTTCAGAGAGTGGACTCAGCTGATGTGGGGATGAATGTGAGGTTTGTAGAGGATTTTAGTATTCGAGGATCTGTGTTTTTATAAACTAGTAGATGATTTGAGCTTAATCTCACTATAGTATTGTGGCATATTTAGAGTAAAAGTATTATGGGTTATTAAATGTGTCCTGATAGATGACTTCGAGCCAAGTTGGGGAGGTTGTTGTTGATTAGCTGATTGCATGGTTGTGTGCTATGTTGATTCCTTTTCGAGGTATACCGAAGGATCAGTCCTGGTTGCAGAAAATGAGCCGAGGATGGCACGAGTAAAGAAAAATTTTGATAAAGGTTATATGGTACTTCGTAGATGTGTGAAGACAATAGGATGTCTTGAGCTGTTGTTGATAAAGAATGCTCAGTGTGTAGAAAAGGAAGGTGTCCGTTGAATTGGAATGAGATCATATCTTACGGTGTCAGAGTGATAATAAGGCACGAGTGGTTCTGTTCGTTAAGTTAGGTAATTTGTAGTTGGAATAGGAGTGAATGACTCTCGAGAATGGTTTTATTATGTTCAAGATTTGGCATGTAATAATCAGGTGTCTTAAGGTTGTGTATGTGGCTAGAGATTGTGTTTCCATTAGGAAGAGATCAAGACTTGTGATATTTTATGCAAATTATGGGATTCCATGTATCAGTATCTGGGAAGTAGTGGTAGCGAATTCCGATTCGCAGGAAGTATTTCAAGTAAAGTATTCTGGAACATGGTATTTTTGGGAAGAATTGAGAGAGTATTCGGTGGCCTATGGGTCTTAGACAGTGTGGTCTTATGTTCGAGTCTCGTGTGGTAGGCCTGGACGAGGTGCAAGGGAGAAATATCAAGCGAATGATGAATAAAAAGAGAAATTGATAGAAGGAATAGCTTGATAATAGAGCTAATCGGTATGGTAAAGATATGATTAATTCCTTGTATGTGTTCGAAGTGATGGGCTTTTACAGGAAATTTGTAGCAATGCTCTTGAGTTTTGACGGCTTGCTCAGCTTGGTTTAGATAGAAGGATTCAGTCCTGGCAGTTTAGCTCGAACAAATGGAGTTGGCAGAGATGTTTTTGTTGGGTTTTACCGTGGTTTGAAGATGAGTATATTTCTTATGGTTATGCGAAGCAAGGAGTGTGTAATGATTTTTCTTCTAAATGGGATCAATGAAAGTTCTTGACTAGTTGAGTGCGTCGATGTCTGTGGCGCGGAAGGAAGATAAAAGTTCTCACATTATCCTAATGTGGTATGGTATATGCGTTATGTTGTGGAGGATTGGGATTTGTATGTGTAAGGCTCGGTTCAGTTCGGAATGGAAAGTCATTAAATTCTTAAGTGGCATGGGTAGCTGTAGTGATTTAAGAATCAATCTTCAGAGGATTTGGGAGAATGATCCTTATATGATAAGAAAACAGTGTTGCTAATCATAGTGATTTGACAAGGGTATATGTTTCAGAAAAAGGGCTATGTGATTAAGTTGATGGCACTTCGGTA
>MU709845.1:163505-176147 GCA_026770625.1 Nicotiana glauca
TAAGGTCATTTAGCTATTGGTTGGCTTCTAGGACAACTCTGGTCATGCTCGAGGACGAGCGTTTGTTTAAGTTGGGGAGGATATGACGACCTGGCCCGTTGTCACATGAGTTACCGCCCCGTTTTCCCCTATATTATGATGCTCTATGTTTCAATATCAGTATTTGAATGAATCGGATAGAATTGGATTGGTTTTAGTTGGAAATGAGACACTTAGTCTCTTAGAAGAAAGCTTGTTTAAGAAAAGTCAATCGGAAGTTGACTATGTGGTTAGAGGACTCGGATGTGAATTTCGGTGGTTCGGTTAGCTTCGGGGGATGATTTTTTACTTAGGAGTGCAATCGGAATTGATTTTGGAGGCCCGGTGTAGAATTAGGCTTGAATTGGCGAAGTTGGAATTTTGGCGAATTCCGGTGGATAGGTGAGATTTTGATCCGAGGGTTGGAATGGAATTCCGAGTGTTACAGTAGCTTCGTTAGTTGATTTTGGATATGTCTGCAAATTTTCAGTTCATTCGGACATCGTTTGGTCGGGTTTTTGATCGAAAGTGCATTTCGAAAGTTCTTGAAGAACTTAGGCTTTGATTTGGTGAAATTTGATGATTTTGATGTTAAAGATAGTGTTTCGAAGGTTCCAGCAAGTTTGAATAAGGTATTAGATCATGTATGCGCTTTTGGTTGAGGTCCTGGGGGACTCGGGGTGAGAACGGGTGTTAAAACGAGAAGTTTTTGAATTTAGCTTCAGGTTTGTTTTGCTGTCAGCTGGTATTTCCGCTTTTGCGGAAATGGACCGCAGAAGCGGATGAAGGAGCGCAGAAGCGGATGAAGGAGCGCAGAAGCGAGTTTGGCTTGGGTGGTGAATTTCCGCAGAAGCGGAACTTGGTCCGCATAAGCGGGGCCGCAGGAGCGGAGTGTTGACCGCAGAAGCGAACTTAGTGATCCGCAGAAGCGTCTTCTGTGTCGCAGAAGCGGTCGTGGGAAATTAAGTGAAAAAAACCGCAGAAGCGGATAATTGGGCGCGGAAGCGATAGCGCAGAAGCGGTTATGGGAACCGCAGAAGCGAAAATCTGGATTGTGTTATAGTGAACAGTGTTCGCGAATTTCAGAAGTTAAGAAAAACATTTGAGACTTCGGGAAGAGGCGATTATGGGCGATTTGGAGAGGATTCGAAGGGGATTCCATCAGGTATGAATTTATAGACTCGAATAATGTTGTTATGGTGTAAAAACAAGGAGATAAACATTGAAATTTAAGGAATTAAAGGGTAAAAATGGAGGTTAGGGCTTGAAACCTAAGAAGGTTTAAATTGATGATTTGAGGGGGCAAATGGACTCCGATTCTTGTGTATTTTAAATGTACGGACTCGTGGCGAGACGAGGATTCCGGTGATGTAAATTTCGTAATTTTTCGAGAAGTGGGCCCGGGGCTTGGGTTCTGTCAACTTCGTGTTTTTTGGTGTTTTTCGAGTTCTTTCAATTGGGTTATGTTCCATTAGCCTATTGTAATGTATTTGTTTTGTTTTTGACCAGCTTCAATGCGCGAGGAGGCGTATTCGAGAGGAAAGGCATAGCAGACTAGTCTTGCGGCCAGCTTGAGGTGAGTAATAGATGTAGATGATGACCTGAGGGTTTGAAACCCGGGTATATCACACTGTGACGCTATATTGAGGCGAGACAGGTACTCTACGGTGAGTGCGGGGTCGATTGTGATTGTGGACTATGGCTTAGTCCTACCGGATTATGTTCGTACTATGATATTGGCTAGAAATTAGTTGACAAGCCTCCTACTTGGATGGTTATGGTTATATTTGGGCTGTATGCCGATTATTTGGATACCGTAGGGATTATTATCATTATTTCCATGATGTTTAGCATGTTTTCATGATATCAGTCTTAAGTTAAACACTGTCTTGAAATGGCTAGTAAATTCTAAGATTTTAACCACTTAATTTATAATTTCTTTTAATTGGAACTTAAATTGGTAAGTTTGACTGTGCCCGTGTGGCTTGCATGCATATAATTAGACTGATTGTGGATCGGGCTGTACGCCGCAGTGAACGCTACGATGATAGTGCGCTTGGGCTGTAGGAGCCCCTCCGGAGTCTAAACCCCCATAGTGAGCGCGGGTACCCAAATGGATCGGGCTGTACACCGCAACGGTCATGTGCATTTGCATTGCATCCATGCATTGACATCTATCTGCTTTATCTGTCTCTATTTGTTGTTATTACACTTTTAAATGTGTAGAAGTACTGGTTTTAGTTTCACATTGTTGTATTTTCGGGATTTCTTACTATCATTCATTATATATGTCTATTACCACTGAGTTGGAAGTACTCACTTTACTCCCTGCACCATGTGTGCAGATCCAGGTACCTCGAGAGTTTAGTTGAGCTTTTGCTGTCTTTAGAGCATTTTCAGAGTTATCGAGGTAGATGCCTGACGTCCGCAGGACCCGACTCCTCCCCTATCCCTTTTTATTATCTTTCCGCAGCTTTTGAAACTATGTATTATTGGATTCTTATTTCACTGTATTGTTAGAGGCTCTAGACTCATGACCCCCAAGTCTTTGGGAGTGTATTCAGCATAATCTTGATATTCGGCTTATATCTATAAATTAAAATTATTAGCTTTATTGTTGATAATGATATTCAAATGACTGGTTTTGAGCTTCATGCTCGGGTTGAGAGTATAAATGGTCGGGCTTGCCTAGCAGTTGTGTTGGGCGCCATCACGACCGGGATTGGGGTTGTGACATTTTTCCTATACCGTAAGGGTATAAAGGAGTTTTTCCAATTAAAGGACAATCAAAATAGGATTTATTATTAAAAATTCAGAGCCGCCACTTAGGAGATTAATGGTGTCCCAAGTCACTGGTTGAATCCCGAATCGAGGAAGAATTGACTCTGTTTAACAGTCCGCAAACCAGAAATCCGAGTAAGGAATTCTATTAACCCGGGAGAAGGTGTTAGGCATTTCCGAGTTCCGTAGTTCTAGCGTGGTCGCTTAAACTGTTATAAATGGCTAAATATCTGATTTTAATACATGTTTTAATCTATGTGCTTTTTGACTTTAAATCTCTTTATTATTATTTTTCAAAGCGAATTGCAACATCGTGAAAATACAACTCGAACAACGTCACATAAATGCACTCGTGGCTTTTGACATATTTCAACTCCGTTGGGATTTGATTTTGGGTCACATAAATGTGCACCCGAGTTTAGGAAGGTAATATTATTAAATGTCGAACCGAAAGCAATTAGCGCATTATTAACTTTGCGGGAAGCCATGAAATTCGCTAAATGACGCATCTCGAGATCTACATATTTTTAGAAAACGATTAAGAGGGCCAATCTGTTTGTGATTTTATTTGGCACGGCGCACCTCATTTTATTTTACAGGATATCCTAGAAGGTCTATGATTTTTCTATTGAGCAATGTCTCCAAAAGGCCCATTTAATTTGTTGCTGGCCTAATGCAAGTCAAGTGATAGTTCTGAACTAAATTCAAGCCATTGGGCTCCGAGATAAGCCCAAAGAAGAGGACTTACAACCTCATGTCTACACAAAACAAACTGGTCAGTCATGGGCCTTAGCCCAGGCCCATACAAAAAAGGAGCCAGAACTGGACCTGGGTCGTGCGTCAAAAGAATCGAGGCCCAACCTGCTTGAAATAGGCTGTTGAAGTGTATTCAATAATTTTGTTTTCAAGTTAAAACAAAAAAAACCACTGAAGTTACTTCAAGTGGTTCTAAGTGTATTCAATAATTTTGTAGCAAGGGAAAGCAATATACACCTACTCAAATCGACGGGATTCGGATTGTTTTGATTCCAGTTTCATGCTCAGGTTATGTCTAACTAAATGTATTACTACAATATTCAGAAGGCAATGATTAGACCAAAGTAATTACTAACTAAATTGAACTAGCAAACTCAACAAACAAACTTCACAGATTTAAATGTTTATTCTCTTATCTCAGAACCAGAAATATTGAAATTAAAACTGACACTCACGTGTTAACTATAAACTTAACGTCCTTATGCATTTCAGTGTTTGATTCTAAAAACCATCTTTAGGTTCTTATCACTTCTGACTTTAATCTTTCGAACTAAGCTGATGTTTTTCCTACTAACAAATAACTAGCAGCTTTTACACAAATGCACTCACAAACTAATGATACACAATCCAAATGTCAAATACAGTCCATGTAGTCCTTTTACAGTCCAGATTAATGATAAGGAAACATAATAGGCATTAAAACAATCAAAATCTATAATAAATCTCAACTATCAACTTCATTTCACTTTCAGCTTATGATGTACATCGAAACAAGCTCAGGATGGGTACCTGGAGTCAAACGAAATGTAAGAGAAGAGGAGGATCAGCAGCAGTAATTAGAAAGTTGAAACATCAGCTCAAAATCAGGCGTACAATCCAGCAAACAGTATCAAAACCTAGGAAATGATTTTCAGAACTTCAAAACCAGCAAACACATGCAATAGATTTGGTTGAACCAAAAACAGACTTGCAATTAACCCAGGAATTTCTGAACTTGAACCACTAAAACTTTAAAGGATACTCAAGCCATTTTACATCCTTTGTGAACTGAGAATTTGATTTGAAAGCTGAAATCCAAACTAATCTTAAGTTGAAACTCTAATAACACGATTATTTTTATAGTTTTTTCTTCTATTTTTTGGTTTTCTGAAGAAACTAAGATCTAAGGAACTTTACACTTTCAGATTTGGTTTTGGAGTTTTCAATTTCAAATTTCAGATCTGGGAAACTTGTAGAATGCTTTTTGGGGAGAATTTTCAGATGTTAAAACCTTGTGAATTAAGGCACTAGGCATACCTTTTTATAGGCAAAGCCTAAGGCTGCCTTCAGATTCCTATTTACACTCTTAGTCATTCTTTTATTTTTACTTTTTAGCTAATTTGTCCCTTATTTGTTGGCTTGTCACCCAAGTTAAACCATTAACTTCCTAAAAATCTATTTTGAGTCCCATCTAGAATGTTCTAGGGACTTCTATTCAGGTATTTGCAGTATTCTCTTCTATTGAGTTACCTATACTACCCCTTTACTTAATCTGAAATTACCATTATATGTCAAGACTAACCTAGCCCTTTTACCCTAGTTAGGGTCAATATGGTTAGCTACTCAAAGGAAATGAAAGTGCAGCTAAGTCCAAACTAATATAATAAGCTCATCCTAACTAATTAATTCTAATTACTACCTAGGTAATTAATGAACTAATAATAAACGTACAGGACTAAGATCAATTTAACAATAACATCCATGGATCAATTAATTGAAACCAAAATTAAAACAGAACAGAATCCAACCAGAAGTAATAACTAAAACAAATCAGAATCAATTAATCATGAATAAAATTTAATCTAACAAGGAGAAACTTTATTGACTTAAAACGGTCAATCAAAAATTTAAACTAAACCTAAAACACTGAACAAGAACTAATGCCTATACTAATGAAAAAATTAAGAACAAATTCATGTTAGTAACGAACAAACAAGAACAAAGAAGAACAAACTCGATTACTGACCCCAAACAGATAAAAACAGAATCCAAATCAATTAATGAGGCAAAACAGGCATGGAAGAGAAAACGATTCAAATAAAACAACAAGAAAAATTAAGAAACTCACTAGTTTTGAGCATTCAATTTGACTGGCTTCTCGAAATTGGTTCTCAACTAATGTTATATGTTTATTTTGCCAAAAATAAACAAATAACATTAATTGAAGACCTTTCGAACACTTGAAAACCCAAACAGATTGAAGTTCTTCAGACCTTAGATTTAAGATTCATGGGATTCCACTTGGATTCGAAATATCCCGGCTTGAAATTCGTAATGAGGGGGTCGAGGAGAGCTTGGGGTGTGATTTTGGGGCTGTTTGGAGGAATTAGGATTTTGGCTGAGGTTTTGATCTAAGATTCGAAGAGATTGGCAATAATTCGAGGGACGGGGTTAAGGGATTTGGAAAGAGGAAGGTGAGGGGAGTTCAAGGTGTAATTTTGAACCGGTTTAGGGTTGGTGTCGCCGTGGGCGGCGGCGACGACATCTAGGGTTTGGATTACTTGAACCCTTTGACAGTGATTTGGGGAAAACCAAGGTCGGATTCATGCTGAGGAGGTTGAGATGAGGGGGAGGTGTAATTTGGACGGGGTTTGAGCTTCGCCTCCACCGTGGGCTATTTCCGGCGGCGGCAGAATGCAGCGGGGGACGGTGGGGATTAGGGTTTGGATATGGGGTAATGAGAGAGACGGAGAAGGGGGTAGGGGGTCTCCGACCATTTTATACCTAAGGATTAATAGCTCCGAGCTGTTGGATCTAGTATTCTCGACGGCTGAGATCAAATGATACTGAACGATGTCGTTTCGTGTAAATGAGGGGTGGGCAGGACTGGGAGTTGACATTGGGCTGGGTTTGTGATTTTTGGGACGGAATTTCGTTTGGGCTAATGCAAATTTGGCCCAACAACATAAACCAGGCTATTTCTCTTTTCCCTTTTATTTATTTTCCATTTCTTTTCTTTTTCAATTTCAAAATAAATTAATTTCCTCTTTTATTTTTCTTTTTCTTTTCAAAAATTAATAAAAATCGAAATTAATTCCTAACATTCAACTAATCCTAAAACTAATTAAACACATATGATGATTATCACAAAACAAATTCAAAAGAAACACCATTCAAGATCAAGATCAAAAATTAAAAATGCAACTTAAACAAATATTTTTGATTTTCCATTTTATGAAATAATTATTTTCTTAATTAATCCTAAAATGTAGAATTAAAACCCTAAGTGTAGAGGTCAAATATTTTTTGTATTTTTATTAATTAAAATGTATAAACAAAATGCCAATAATTAACATAAAATGCCACAAAAATTCACGCAATTGCAAATAATGAAAGGAAGTCATTTTGTTTGAAATTATGTGAGTAATTCATGTAGGGCAAAAATCACGTGCTCACACTGCTCTAAAATTTTCACCTTCCTGGATATCTCATCTTACTCCATTGTCTGAGCAGGCTTTTCAGTTTCACCGGGAGGCTCAAAATGAGAAGCGTGAAAGTATGGAACCGAGAACTTGAAAGTTGGTTCTGGAGCGTAGTGTTGGGTATCGGGGATTTTGAACTCAGTCTCGCTAGAGGATCGAGAAAAGGTAGCAGATGGATCAACTACAAAAACATGAGGGATAAAAGGAGTAGAATGTGAGGTATCTGAGGAGTTGAGTGTGAAAAGGTTGTGGGGAGATGTTAGCAGCACTGGGAATCTGGATTTGTGACGGTGGCGGAATGTTGACAAGGCTTTCAGTGTAGTTAGTGAGAAACAATGGTGGAGGATGCCCACTAATCCAGGCTTGGTATATTTCGGCCATCTGTCCTTTCAACTTTAAGACCTCTTCTTTCAACTTAGAGTTTGATTCAACAATCCTCTTAGATGGATTAATAACCCATGTGTCCTAGTCTTTGCTGGCCATGGCTACCTTGCCCTCTGACCTTGCGTTGTGTGGAAGAGTTACCAATTTAAGAACCACAAACCAACCACCCTTCTGCTATAATGACAACAAAAATGAACAAAATGAGGTCATCCTGCTAGCATTAGGACATTTAACATCTAAAATAATCACATTGCGTGCAATGCACCTAGCAACAAATAACGGTTCTAGAATGACTTCGAGGGCCACTAGGTCACTTGAAATCATCCCAATTTGTTCATTTCCGTCCTCTCTTTCCTTTCTTTTCTAGCACTTCTTGGCTTGCTCATCTTCCTTCCTTTTATTTTCCTTCTAATTATCACTCTTTTCTTTCCTCTCATTTCTCACATCCCATAATTTCACCCTTTTTTTCTTTTCTTTTTCATATTCTTTTTTTTTCTTTTAACAAATAAAAAAAATGATTCAACCGAACCCTATATAGGTTGCCTACGTATCATGACGCTGCATCAATCAGATCTTTGCGTAGTCCGGGAAGATCGGGAACAAAGTAAACAAACTAACGTTCTCTTTTTTCTTTTCTTTTTTTCCTTTTTTTACCTTAATGACTACAGTGACGAGAAAAGGGAAATAAAAGAAGGAAAACCTTTTTTTTATTGAATTTTCTAAACTTAATGTTCTATATCATATTCTAAACTCAAGCTTAAATTAGCAAATATATATTTTTTTTTTGAAACAAACACTCTATGAAAAATTATTAAGGAAAAAACCCTACAAGAGAAAATATTTTTTATTCTTTTTTTTAAGGAAAATTTTTTTTTTTGGATTTTTGGAATTAGTATCCTAAAGAAAAGTTGAAAAGAGATATTAAAAAGAGAAAAATCCCATTTTTTGAATTTTTTTTAGTCCTAGTATCCTAAAAGGAAATATAAAAGCAATTTTTTTAGAGTTCTAGATATTAATTTCCTAAGAAAACCACAAAAGATTTTTTGAACTTCTAGATTTAGTATTCTAAATAAAACATCTAACAGAAATATAAAATGCAAAATTATTTTTTTTCGGATTTTTGATTTATTACACATCTTTTTTCAATGCAAAAATAGAAATATAATAACAAAACTGTACAAAACTAGAAAGTAAAAGATGACATAAAAAGAACTACAGACTCAAAACATAATAACTAAAAAATCTCCTTAAGCAAGCTCTTGAATTGTCGATCCTAACTGGATGGTCCCGGGGTATATGTCATGCCCAAACTCCGGTAAATAAGTCCACACTTGTATGATAAAATTAAGACCAAACAAAGTTAAAGACCTAGAACGCTATGTGAGGCAATAACCCTTCCTGTTGGACACATGCAAGACATGATTGTGACTATTTTTCTAAAATTAACCTATGTGGCTAAAAGTGGCAAAAAATGCAAGATTTGGCTAAGACCCCGCGAAACCAAGAACCTAAGACTCATTAGGAAGACCGGACCCTATGCGGGTTGCCTGCATATCCGATCCCGAGAGATAAAAATCAGGTTCGCGTAGTTCGGGCAGATTGGATACCGGCGAGAAATAAAAATAACAACTAATACAGAGAAAAATATTCTTTTGTCTTTTATTTTGAAAAATGATGAAATATGTAAAATCTTTTTAGATTTTCTTTTTCCTCTTTTTTTTTTTTTTTGAAAAAATGATGGGAAAATGCAAAATCTTTTTTATTTTTTTTGGATTTTTCATTTTTTGGTTTTTTTTCCTTGAAAAAAAGTGTTAAAGAAAATTATAGCTAGGCCCCACTTGCTTCATTTTTCACTTCACCCTTTTTTTTCTTTTTTCTCTCTTTTTTTCACATTTGCCCCCAACTATTATTGGTCCGCCAAATAACCCTTTTACCCTTGAAGAAATGCAACATGTAGCACATAGAATGCACCTGGATGGTCTTTTATTTTTGGGTACACCTGTCCTAGACGGACCCAACTCCTGTGTTGAGTCCCCTAAGTTAAATGCACATGATGCAAACAAGAGTTCCTATTAGGGATCCGGCATGAGGCTGTATTTTTCTTGGTTTAAATCCTGGGATTTTGTTTTAGACTTGGGTTACCCGAGCGGACAACTGGGGCCTAAGAGGGGGCGACATATCGGGAGCGCTAGAGTCTACCCTGCCTTGTCGCTGGCCCAGCCTCGTTCTATTTTGTATAAATTCTACAGAAAAAGTGGACCACGCGAACGTGTGCACTATTTTCAGAAGACTCAGAGGGGTGGCGTGAGAAGACAGTTATATACAAATTACACAATATTAAAGCGATAAACGGATGATATTTAGCACAATAAACGAAGCCAAGTAAAAATCATTAAAAGCTCGAATTCTTGAACCCTGAACCAGAGACTCTGGGTTCGATCCCCAGGAGAGTCGCCAAAGCTGTCACACCTCCTTTTCACTACCACAGAAGGAGTATAAGAAAGTTTTTTTCCAATTAAAGTGACACTCGAAACGAAATTATTTATTAGATTTAGAATCGCCACTTGGGATAATTTATGGTGTCCCAAGTCACCGGTTTAGATTCTCGAATCGAGGAAAGAATTGACTCTGCTTATGTCTGCGAACATAGGAATCTGGGTAAGGAATTCTGTTAACCTGGGAGAAGGTGTTAGGCCCTCCCAAGTTCCGTGGTTCCAGCACGGTCACTTTGATCATATTTGGCTTATTAAATTGTCTAATTACTGTTTTTAGAACATATGTGCATTTACCTTTCACCACTTTTGATTAAGAAAAATATCTTGAAACGGGTCACGTGTACGTGTACCCATTGTATGGCGCGTCAAAAATCGTGTCACGCGTACGTTTCCACAATTAATAACGTTTTATTATTATTAAGAAATTTTGGCCGAAGTTGCGCGGACGCATAATCCGATTTGTTTTAAAGAAATAGTAGTCATGTCACGCGAACGTATCCACAACCACGATAGTATATTAAACGCGCCTCAAGCAAGCTACAAGTGTAATAATTTTGGATATTTTCTTAGTTACACTATGCTAAATTTATAGAGTCATTACACTTCTTTCCAACATTGCAACTGACAAGGGACAGTCAAGTATCTAAGACTAATTAAGCAGGAAAGCATTCTATTTTTTAATCTAGGCCAACAGGGAAGCATTTTAATGGAAGCCAAAACAAAGAAAACTATTTTTCAACTGTCTGACAACTTAAGGCATTTTCCTTACTCTTACTAAAACAAGAACTTCTCCTCACTAGAAGTAATCCAAATCCAATATGGTAGAAGCACATTATTCGCAAGATTAATTGTGCAACAATTAAGAACTACTCCGAACAATTAAACACATTATACAGCAACAAGTATGTATCCCAACAGCTTGACAATCGAATGCGATGAAACACTCCGACAATTACCAATTTATAATGCTGGAAAGAAACAAATCAAGGACACAGAACTTACGAAATTCAGATGCGAATATATCAAAGGCATTTCACACAATTTCAATCAGCCAAGCGTCAAGATGTTCATTGAATCACACCAAAACGGAGCAAGAAAAACGGAGGGATGGGACTAACCTGAAACAATCTTCAAATAGAAATTTCAGAATCGAAAATCAAAACGGGACGCAGGCCGAAATAACCTCGCCTCAATCTACCACTTTAATTAGGCCAAACAGAAATCCAAGCACCTCATATTCCTTCCGATTCTGTGTAGCTGAAACTCTTTTAACAAAGTAGAAGAAAACTGGGAATAACGACACATCCAAATCATAAACTCAATCGGACATGGACGGCGGCCGAAACTCCAAACTCAAATGGCCTCTCAATCAATTTCCACTAACAAAAAATCAAAAGAGGACTGAATCTCTCTTTTTCTAATTTTGGAACTAAATTAAACTTAATAAAAACTTACATCAAAGATGGATAACCAAAATCAGAAGATTAATTAAGGTTGAATTGAATATGAAGAAGGTTGAATTTCAAAAATCTCTAACACTCAAATTAAATTCAAATCTTCATTGACAACAGCAAGACATGGATCCTTGGATCCTGAAAATAACCTCGAACAAACCTCGACTAAAATCGCACCGGTCCAGAAAACCTCAACAATCGAGCAGCAAATTTCGACCTCAAAAGCTTCATGGAAATCAAGATTTTCAGAGACTTTTTCTTAGTTTTTAGGTCTAATTGGTTTTTTTTTTGGGAAATGGGTGGCTGATTGTGTGGTAGAGATGGTCGTTATAGGGTGGTCGCCGGCGTGAAGAGATGGGGAAGGGTCGTTTGGTCCGAAATGGCTGGAGAAGAAGCTCAAAATCGGGGTTGTTCGATGGTGCCTCCTCTAATGGAGGTCCTGGTCGTGAAAATGAAGAAACAGCAGAACGGATGGGATGGGTTCTTTTTGTTAGGTTCTTTTGTTGAAGAAGATAAAAAATATGGGTGGTGGGGGTAATGCTGCATTGTGGGCCGGGCTTTGCGGTCCCGGGCTTGGTGGGCCTAATGAGTGGAACCGGGTCGTGACGTGCCTAAGCCCACTGTGGTCCTGGGCTTAGCGGACCTAATGGGCTTTTTTTTTAAATTTTTTTTTGTTTAATGCAATTTCTTGTAAACCATATATGTATGTATATATATAAATTGCTCTTATATATGGATATATAAATATATGTAGTATGTATAATATAGAAATATAATTAATAAAGTGTTTGACGAAAAAGTAAAATAACGAAATAATAGTAAAACTAAATTGGCACGCTTAATAAATTAATAACAAAGTACAACATGAAGAATAATACCCTCAACAAAACAAAGTACAACATGAAGTAAAATAACACAAATTGTTAAAAAATCTTAAAAACGAAAGTGTTGGGGTGGAATACCCTCAACACAATACTTTATATGCCTCCTTAAACTGCCTGTGCCGGACCCTGAATGAAAATTTAAGANTTTATAGTGTTAGAAAAGTTTATTTGTGTAATTTGAATAAAAACAAAAAAACGGATATATACACAATATGGTCGTTTGGGGTGGGGCCCTAATTTTAAAAATTTTTATTTTGTAATATATATAGTATATAATATATATAATATATTTATTATACTAGTATATTATGTATGTATATAATACATATTATATATATATTATGTGTATATATATAGTACGTTATATATATATATATATATATATATATATATATATATATATATATAT
>MU709845.1:180930-271024 GCA_026770625.1 Nicotiana glauca
AAATATATATATATATATACATATATATATATATATATGTATATGTGTGTGTGTGTGTGTGTGTGTATGTGTGTGTGTGTGTATGTGTGTATATATATATATGCATGTATGTGTGTGTGAAAAATAACTAAAATTTTAACAAATATTTAACTTTGAATTCATAGCATCAAAAGTACGGTAAATCCAAGAGAAACTTTCAGAAACCACTATGTTTTAGTGGTTATTAGCTAGATGTAGCTATCATTTACTATATTACTTCCTATAGTTATGTTTTCAGATTTTTTAGAGTGTATTCGATGTATTTAAGCTACTGTATTCATGAATACAGTAGCATTTCTAGGTGTGAAACAGGAGATTACAACCAGACAGATTTTGGTATTCGACTATATTCATGGCGTGAAACATGGGATTACAGCTGGACAAATTATTGTATTCGACTGTATTCACGATGTGAAATAAACGGAAAGTGAATCAATTAACATAATATACTCCTAATATAACTCAACAAATTCAATTATAACACGCAAATTTTGTATTTTCATTTATAAAAAAGATTCTCAACCGAAAAACACTCCAAAAACATAACAATCTTCAGAGAAATTATATAACACATCTGAAAACATAAATTATATTAATTAAAAAATAAATGAATACATTCATGAAATATAGCGAGACAATGAATATAATTAAATACATAGAATACAGCGGGATAGATTGAAATACAATGAAAAAATGACAATAAATGCAAGAAAATACATAGAATAAACCGAGATACATTGAAATTCAATAAAAAAAAGGTAACAGACTCTGCAAGTTGCTCAGCCCCAAACTCCATCGTCTTTGTTCAAAAATAACCCTAATATCGTCTCGTCTAGAGCATCCATAGAGCACAATCACAGAATCACACAATCACACAGGATCTATATTGGCGGCGATGAGCTTGATGAGGGAGAGCACATAGATAGAGATATCGAGACTTCCAGGTAGAGCTATTTGCAGATAGGTTTGAAAACAACTCAGAGTTGGTCTCAAAACCAACATTATTTGATAAAACATGTCTTCAGGAACTTCTGGAAAACTTTCCTTTTGAAACTATTATCAAACTTAATTCCATTCAAATGGGTTTTTGGAGAAATTCTTGAAATTGTGCTTAGGTTATCTTTCTGGGAAGAAGAAAGAAGGAAGAAATATGAGATTGACTTATTTTCTCCTTATAATGATAAGAAAATCAGAGTAAAGTGCAAAATATTAGGTAGTTTCGAAGGAGACGGTGAAGATGTGTAACTGAAAGAGGAAAGAGAAAGGAGGAGAGAGGAAAGATAGAGGGAGAGAAAAAAAAAATACACAGCGTATTTAATGGCTTAAAGGTAGGAATAGACCATAAATAGATATTTTGCTATAAAAATTAAAAGGTAGTTATAAGAGATAATTTTTTAAAAAGGTATTTATTTAAAATAAATAAGTTGTTAACCTTTGTTATATGAGGTAAAAATTCCTAAATCCAAATCTAAGAATTTTAAGTTGAATCCATCACTTTTATGCTCTAAATCTGCCTCAACAATTTAATGCCTTACTAGATGTATAGGGTGAGTGTACAACAATAACAAACTCACTGTAATTGCACAAGTAAGATCCGGAAAAGGTAGTATGTACGTAGATCTTACCCCTACCTTCAAGAAGATAGAGAACCTATTTATATTCCAAAAGAATTGGGGTAGCAAGTGGCTGTTTGGGCTGGCTAAGATAAGCTGACTCATTAAATGGGTTATTATCCAACCCTTCCTAAAGTTTACTTGGATTAAGATGGACTGGGTTCAAGATAGGTTAAGCATTGGATTGTTAAACCAACACGCCCAAATTGACCCAAATCTTTACAATATTCTCAACTTTTTTTTGGTAACTAACCTTTTTGTATTAATCATCTTTGAAAACTTTACAAAACATAGCTAATCAACACAATTAGCTATCTCAACTCTATCTATCTTTCCTCACTACTTCTATATACAAGAATTTCACAACTGAAACAAAAAAACCTTAAACATCTATGTCACGAACCCAACCCCAGTCGTGATGGCGCTCAACACACTGCTAGGCAAGCCTGACCAACTAACCACCTTAACCCATTTTTCTTATAAAGTTCATTATTAGCTAACACGATTAATATGCCATATTACCATAAAGAAAGCACGGAACAAGAGTTAAATATGTGGAAATCCAGTGATAACACTACTACGTAGTCCATACAGATCCGGTGTCACAAGTCTTGAGCCTCAAATACAAGTTTATCAACCTAATACATAGCAAATCTAGAAAATGTGGATGAGATAAAAGATAAAAGGGTGAGATCAGGGTTGCAGACGCAGTGCAGCTACTATGCTCCTGGATATGCGCTGCCCAACTAAAAATCCTCAACAGCCTCAGATGCACCTGGATCTGCACGTAAGGTGCAGGGAGTAATGTGAGTACTCTGACCCAGTGAGTAATAAGCATAAATAATGACCGAGAATAAGAAATCATGGAGAAACACAGAGTAATCTACATTGCGGCCGTTTAAAAACAAGTAATATGAAAGCGATAAACCAATGAAATAGAAATGTGGAAAAGTCAGAGCAGATAAGCAGTTAAGTGACAGATATATATAAAGAAAATAAACACATAGAACGGTAACCTATAGTACCTGCTGCAGCGTGCAACCTGATCCATATATTTATCGTCGACGGCGCTCACTAGGGGTGAGCAGACTCCGGGAGGGGCCTCTTATGGCCCAATCGCAATAAGAAGCCATCTCGTGGTACCAATCTAGGCCCTCGGTCTCATATCAATATCATTATAATACTGTGGCGGCCCGCAGCCCGATCCCGTAGTATCCTCACATCTGGCCCTTGGCCATACTCAGTCTAGAAATCATGTATTGGTAAAACAGTAGTTCTCAGCCCAAAACATCATTTAACATAAAATCTTAGTTTCTAAAATCGAGTAAAAGTGGCTGAGTTATAAAATAGTGGAAAACGGTACGACTGAGTTTAAGTAGTAAATCAAAACAGTGAGGAAATAGTGATAAAAACTCTCTGAAGGGCTCAAATACTTGGCACGAAGCCCACATATGACAATCAATCCAAATAATGATGATAACAACTAAGCTTCAATCAAATACGTGGTAAAAGTATCACTCGGGACGGACCAAGTCGCAATCCCCAATAGTAAATGACCCCACTCATTATCAAGCGCGTGTCGCACCTCAATATAGCACTACGTGCAAATTTGGAGTTTCAAACCCTCAGGACATCATTTACATTCATTACTCACCTCGAACCAGCTAAAGCTCTAGCTCGCTATGACCTTGCCTCTCAAATCGGCCTCCTTGCACGTCGAATCTGACCAAAACCAGAACGAATACATCACAATAGGCTAAGAGAATAACACCCAAGCGAAAACAATCGAAAAATATCAAAAATCCCGAAATTAGCAAAATCCGAGCCCCGGGGCCGCTTCTAGAAACTCAAAAAATTTCACATTAATGGGTTCCTTATCAATCCACGAATCTATGCATATAAAGGACACCAAAATCGGAGTCCAAATGACCCCTCAAATCCCAAATTAAAATTCCAAATCTCAAGTCCTAGTTCTTCCATTTGTGGTTAAATTTTCATGAATTTCTAAGTTAATTTCACAATAGAATCACGTTTTTGGTTCATAAAACTTACCTCCAATCAATACTCCTTGAATCCCTCTTCAATTTCCCTCAAAGAGCTCTCAAAATACCCAGCTATGGTGAAATAATGGTTCAAAATCGCGGACGAAATGATTAAAAACCTTCTGCCCAGGTCTGACCCCTCCTTCTTCGCGAACGCGGTCAAACCCTCGCATTCGCGAAGCACAAATTTACATTGACCAAAAATTTCCCTACGCGAACGCAATACTCCAGTCACGAACGCGATAACCACTTCTCCTAAAGCTACATGAACGCGACACACCATATGCGAACGCGCAGAACAAAACTCACTAGACCCCAGATCCTTATACGCGAACGCGAACATACCCATGCGAACGCGAAGCACCAGAAAATAACCTTCCGTGAATGCGAGCCCTCCTTTGCGGATGCGAAAGCCAACCTCAGATCATCCCAAAATCCTTCTACTCGAATGCGACTAAGCCCTCACGATCGCGAAGAGCAAAAATCTCTACAACAGTTGTGATCATTTTCTACAACTTTTCAACATAGATAATGGTCCGATTGACCATCCAAAACTCACCCGAGGCCCCCGGGACCTCAAACAAAAGCATCAACACCTCCCAAAACCTCATTCAAACTTGTTCCAATCATCAAAACACCTCAAACAATACCAAAACTATCAATTCACATCGAATTCAAGCCTAAGTTTTCCAAAAACTTCCGAAACACACATTTGATAAAAAATTCAACCAAACCACATCCAAATGACTTGAAATTTTGCACACACGTCCCAAATGACATATTGAAGCTACAAGAACTCTCGGAATTCCATTCTGACCCTCGGATCAAAATCTCACCTATTAACCGGAAATCGCCAAAATATTAACTTCGCCAATTCAAGCCTAATTCTACACCGGACCTCCAAAACCAATTCCGATCACACTCCTAAGTCACAAATCACCTCCAGAAGCTACCCGAATCATCAGAACTCACATCCGAGTCCTCTAACACATAAGTCAACATCCGGTTGACTTTTCCAACTTAACCCTTTTTAAAAGAGACTAAGTGTCTCATTTCTTACCAAAATCGCTCCGAACGCAAACTATTCAACTTGACCACATAAAACATGGATAATGAGGAATAAAGAAGCAGAAATGGGGAAAAGGAGTGGTAACTCATGAGACGACTGGCCGGGTCATCACATCCTCCCCAACTTAAACAAATGTTTGTCCTCGAACGAGTCAAGAAACATACCTGAAGCCTCAAACAGGTGAGGATATCTGCTCCGCATCTCCCGCTCGGTCTCCCAGGTAGCCTCCTTCACGAGCCGACCTCACCACTGCAATTTCACCGAAGCAACATCCTTTAACCTCAACTTCCAAACCTGATGCTCCAAAATGGCTGCTGGCTCTACATCATTAGTCAAATCACCCTCAAACTGAACCGTACTAAAATACAAAACATGGGACAGGTCTCCAATATACTTTCGGAGCATAGAAACATGGAAAACTGGATTCATACTCGACAAGCTGGGTGGTAAGGCAAGCTTATAAGCCACCTCTCCAATCCTCCGAAGTACTTCAAAAGGCCCAATAAACCGCGGACTCAACTTTCCTTTCTTTCCGAATATCATAACACCTTTCTTAGGTGAAACCTTCTACAGAACTTTCTTACCAACCATGTAGGATACATCTCGAACCTTCCTGTCCGCATAACTCTTCTTCCTCGAATGCACCGTACGAAGTCTCTCCTGAGTTACCTTCACTTTATCTAAAGCATTCTGAACCAAATCTGTCCCCAATAGTCTAGCCTTACCGGGCTCGAACCAACCAACTGGAGATCTACACCGCCTCCTGTACAAAGCCTCGTATGGAGCCATCTGAATACTCGATTGGTAGCTATCGTTGTAGGCAAACTATGCAAGCGGCAAAAACCGATCCCATGACCCTCTGAAATCAATAACACAGGCGCGTAACATATCCTCCAATATCTGAATAGTACGCTCGGACTGTCCGTCCGTCTGAGGGTGAAAAGTTGTGCTCAACTGCACCTGGGTACCCAACTCTCGCTAAATAGACTTCAAAAAATGGGAATTACCCCTATCTGAGATGATGGAAACCAGAACACCATGCAGCCGAACAATCACCCAGATATAAATCTCTGCCATCCGCTCTGAAGAATAAGTAGTACAGATAGGAATGAAGTGCACGGACTTGGTAAGCCTGTCTACAATCACCCAAATAGCATCGAACTTCTTCAAAGTCCGTGGGAGTCTGGCAAAAAAATCCATAGTGATCCTCTCCCACTTCCACTTGGGGATAACCATCTGCTGAAGTGATCCACCCGGTCTCTGATGCTCATATTTCATTTGCTGACAATTGAGACACCAAGCTACAAACCCCACAATATCTTTCTTCATTCTCCACCACCAATAATGTTGTCTAAGATCCTGGTACATCTTCGTGGCACCCGGATGAATGGAATAACGCGAGCTATGGGCCTCCTCCAGAATCAACTCTCTAAGCCCATCCATATTGGGCACACAAATCCAGCCCTGCATCCTCAACACGCCATCATCACCGATGGTCACATCTCTGGCATCTTCATGGTGAACTCTGTCCTTAAGGACAAACAAATGAGGATCATCATATTGGGGCTCTCTGATGCAATCATATAAGGAAGACCGAGAAACCACACAAGCCAACACCTTACGGGGCTACAAAATATCTAATCTCAAAAACCGATTGGTGAAGTCCTGAACATCAACTGCAAGGAGTCTCTCCCCAATTGGAATGTACGCCAAACTCCCTATACTCACTGCCTTTCGACTCAAAGCATCGGCCACTACATTGGCCTTTCTCGGATGGTACAATATGGTGATATCATAATCCTTAAGCAACTCTAACCATCTCCGCTGCCTCAAATTAAGATCCTTCTGCTTGAATTAATGCTAAAGACTTTGATGATCAGTGAATACCTCACAAGATACGCCATACAAATAATGCCTCCAAATCTTCAATGCATGAACTATGATAGCCAACTCCAATTCATGAACAAGGTAGTTCTTCTCATGGGGCTTCAACTGACGAGAAGCATAAACATTAACTTTACCCCCTGCATTAATACACAACCAATCCCAACTCTCGAAGCATCACAATACACGGTATACAAACCTGAAGTTGATGGCAAAACCAATACCGGAGCTATGGTCAAAGCTGTCTTGAGCTTCTAAAAGCTCTCCTCATACTCGTCCAACCATACAAATGGAGCACCCTTTTGAGTCAACTTGGCTAAGGGCGATGCAATGGATGAGAATCCCTGAACAAACTAGCGATAATAGCCTGCCAACCCAAGAAAGTTACGAATCTCTATGGCTGAGGACGGTCTAGGCCAACTCTGAACTGCCTCTATCTTCTTTGGATCAACCTGAATACCCTTACTGGACACCACGTGTCCCAAGAAAGCCACTGAACCGAGCCAAAACTCACACTTGGAGAATTTGCATAAAGCTCATCCTCCCTCAATCTCTACAATACAACTCGCAAATGCTTCGCGTGCTCCTCCTGACTATACGAGTACACCAGAATGTCATTAATGAAAATAATAACAAATGAATCCAGATAAGACCGAAATTTTTTTGGTTCATTAAATGCATGAACACTGCTGGGGAATTGGTCAACCCGAAGGACATGACAAGAAACTCATAGTGAACATATCTAGTCCTAAAAGCAGTGTTAAGAATATCTGAATCCCTGATCTTCAACTGGTGATAACCCAAACAGAGATAAATCTTGGAAAACACTCTCGCTCCCTAAAGTTGGTCGAATAAATCATCAATACGAGGCAGGGGATACTTGTTCTTAATTGTTACCTTGTTCAATTGCCGGTAATCAATGCACATTCTCATTGTGCCATCCTTCATCTTCACAAATAGAATCGAAGCACCCCAAAGTGACATACTAGGCCGGATGAACCCCTTATCTAAAAGTTCCTAAAATTGCTCCTTCAATTCTTTCAACTCTGCTGGTGCCATTCGATATGGCGGAATAGAAATGTTCTGAGTTCCCGGCACCAGGTCAATACCAAAATCAATATCCCTATCTGGTGGCATGCCCGACGGATCTGCAGGAAATACATCAGAGAAGTCCCTCACAACTGGGACAGAATTAATACTGGGAGCCTCAGCTTCAACATCCTTCACAAAGGCAAGATACGAGAGACAACCCTTCCCAACCATACGTTGGGCCTTCAAGAAAGAAATCACTTTACTCGAAACATAATCAGTCACACCACGCCACTCGATCCGTGGTACACCCAGCATGGCCAAAGTGACTATCTTAGCATGACAGTCTACAATAGCATGACACGGATGTAACCAATCCATGCCAAAAATAACATAAAAGTCCACCATGATCAATAGCAATAGATCAATTCGGGTCTCCAGAGCCCCAATAGTCACAACATATGACCGGTACACATGGTCCATAACAATAATATCACCTACCGAGGTAGACACATGAACAAGTAAAGCAAGAAACTCCTGGGGTGCACCCAAATAATGAGCAAAATATAAGGACACATAAGAATAGGTGGAATCGGGATCAAATAATATAGAGGCATCTCTATGGCAGACTGAAACAATACCTATAATGATAGCATCTGAAGCAATGACATCTGTCCTACCTGGAATAGCATAAAAATGAGGTTGGCCACCGCCTGATCGACCTTCCCCTCTGGGGCGACCCCTGGCTGCCTGATCTCTACCCCTAGCTGGGTGGTGGTAAAGTAACTGGTGTAGAAGTCGAGGGCTGACCCCTCTGCTGAAGCTGACCACCATGAAGTCGAGGGCACTAACTCCTCATGCGACCAAACTCTCCGCACTCATACCAACTACCCGGTGCTGGAGATGGGGACTGAAGGGAACCCTTCTCACCGGAGTGACTAGCAGATACACTCGGCATAGAAGAACCCTGAGCTAATAGGGACGAGATGAACTTTGAGCTGGGAGGGCGCCGAGTGAAGGGTGGCCTTGCTGGGACCCATGATGACCACGACCTGAAGATTCCCTATGAAACTCTGGACGGGCTGACTGAGCAGGCATGAAAGAATGACCTCTACCATGCTGGAACTAGACCCTCGAAGGAGCACCACTGTAACTGCCCGATCCACGAGTCCTCTTGGCCTCCCTTTCCTCTCGCTCCCATGGCGAACTATCTCAATCTCATGAGCGATATCCACGACCTCCTCGAACGTAGCATCGAATACTCTCTCTCTAGTCATCAGAATACGGAGATGGTAGTTAAGGCCATCCACAAATCTCCTGATCTTCTCGTGATCTGAGGGAATCATCTAGGTGGCATGACGAGCCAACTCAAAAAACCTCATCTCGTACTGGGTCACGGTTATAACTCCCTGGGTCAACCACTCAAACTGCATATGCAGCTCCTCTCTGCGAGGACTGCGGCACATATTTCTCAAGAAGAGAGTGGAGAACTACTGCCAAGAAAGGGGTGATGCACCTACAGTCCTACGCCTATTAAAATCCTCCCACCAAGTAAAGGCAGCCCCAGTAAACTGGAAGGTGGTAAATGCCACACCACTAGACTTAAGAATCCTACTATACGGAGCATCCGTTGACAACTGTCAAGAAAACCCTGGGCATCTTCGCCCTCAGCACCACTGAATGTCAGAGGCTGGAGTCTACCAAACCTCTCAAGACGATGCTGCTTATCCTCCGGCATAACTAGAACCCTGAACTCCTGTACTGGTGCAACCGGCTAAGCTGGAGGTTCCTCTGGCGTCTGTAGTCCCTGCACTACCGCTCAGGTGTGCGAAAAGCGGGGTTTTGGTTGCCTCCCCCGGCCTGCAAAGTAGCTGCTACTGTAGTGGATAAAACCGACTGAGCCAAGCCAGTGCAAATTGTCAAGATCTGAGCCAAGGTCTCTTGTAGACCTAGAATCATGATGGGCATAACTGCTACCTAAACTGGTGCTGCTGGAATCTGATCCAGAGCTGGGGCAACTGGTGGATCAACAGGTGGCCCTCACTGCTCTACCTCTGCCACGACTACGACCGCGTCCACGGCCTCTGGTTGCCTCGGTGGGTGGCACTGGTGGTTGTCCACCTTGTCTGGTAGCGCGATTCCTTGCCATCTGCGAGAGAATAGAATATCAGAAGTTTAGTTCTCATATCAACAAAGTCGCACGACAAGAATTTCAAAAATATGAAGTTTTTCTAAAGGTTCTGCAGCCTCTCAAGGATAAATATAGATGTCTCCTTACCGATCCGCAAGACTCTACTAAACCGGCTCATGACTTGTGACACCGATGTAACCTAGGCTCTGATACCAACTTGTCACGACCCCAACCCCGGTCGTGATGGCGCCCAACACACTGCTAGGTAAGCCTGACCAGCTAACCACCTTAACCCATTTTTCTTATAAAGTTCATTATTAGCTAACAAAGTTAATATGCCAAATTACCATAAAGAAAGCATGGAACAAGAGTTAAATATGCAAAAATCCAGTGATAACACTACTACATAGTCCATATAGATCGGGTGTCACAAGTCTTGAGACTCTAATACAAGTTTATCAACCTAATACATAGCAAATCTAGAAAATGCAGATGAGATAAAAGATAAAAGGGAGAGGTCAGGGTTGCGGACGCAGACTGCCCGACTAAAAATCCTCAACAGCCTCAGATGCACCTGGATCTACACGGAAGGTGCAGGGAATAATGTGAGTACTCCGACCCAGTGAGTAATAAGCATAAATAATGACTGAGAATGAGAAATCATGGAGAAACACAGAGTAATCTACATTGCATCAGTTTAAAAATAAGTAATATGAAAGCGATAAACTAATGAAATCAAAATGTGGAATTGCCAGAGCAGATAAACAGTTAAGTGACAAATATATATAAAGAAAATAAACACATAGAACGGTACCCTATAGTACTCGCTGCAGCGTGCAGCCCGATCCATATATTTATCATCGATGGTGCTTACTGGGGTGGTGTGCAGACTCCAAGAGGGTCCCCTTACGGCCCAAGCGCAATAACAAGCCATCTCGTGGCACCAATTTAGGCTCTCAGCCTCATATCAATATCAGTATAACACTGTTGCGGCGTGTAGCCCGATCCCATAATATCCTCACATCTAGCCCTTGGCCATAGTCAATCCAGAAATCATGTAAGCCCCTCGGGCATTGGTAAAACAATAGTTATTAGCCCAAAACATCATTTAACATACCATCTTAGTTTTGAAAATCGAGTAAATATTGGGGAGGATGTAAGGCCCCGTGAAAAATTTGTCCTCAAAACCCAATAGCTCGTAGGGTCAAGTCCTAAATATGTGTTGTGATTTTTTTGAGTCATGTCCTTGGTAAATAAAAGTTTGACAAAAACTCATATGATAAGTAAACAACTAATGGTAGTGTAGATTGGTAATGATTAACTGAAATGCATATAGTATGTTGAGGTGGTTAGATTGTATGGGACTCCTTGAAGTGACTAAATTATGTGCAAAATGTAACAAGTGATTGAATATGCGTAAATGTTGAGGAAATGAATTTTGTAAATGTTATAGAGATAACATGAATTGTATAATGGTATTTGGAAATATGTTTCGGGGGCTCTTTGACATGTGGAATTGTCTATTTATAAAGGAAACTCTGGCGAAATTTTCTAAAAATATAGGAGTTAATGAAAAAAATTGGGAATTTGCATACCATGTTTTCAAAACCAACTGACTTTCAAGATCCTCATTCGAGGACGAATGATTTTAAGTGGGGAAGGTTGTAAGGCCCCGTGAAAAATTTGTCCTCAAAACCCAATAGTTCGTAGGGTCAAGTCCCGAATATGTGTTAGGGATGTGTAAAATTCTTCGCGGCGAGACCCTTTGTATTGATTTAGCATTTAAAAATTAGAGTAAAAGTTTTTCCAAAAAAGTACCAAAATGCGGTCCAGAATCAAGTATGCAGACTGCATTTCTGGCACAGATTGAGTCAGGGATTTGGGTAAAATTGAGGTCAAAATGCGATCCATTATGCGATCGCATAACTGATATGCGGATCGCATTTCTATCGCAAAGTGAGTCAAGGTGTCAGTCAAATTTGAGGTAAAAAAATACGGTGGATTATGCGACCGCAGATCGGGTATGCGAACCGCATTTCTGTCGCAAACATAGGCAGGGAAATCAAATTTCTGGAGCACTTTTGCGGTCCATTATGCAAACCGCATTTCCACTCTGTGATTGCAAAGTGCGACCGCAGACTTGACTCAGGCTCCAATTTTTAAAAATTTTCAACCCGACCACTTTTTCAATAAAACACCCAAATCCCTCATTTTAACATCATTTCTGAACAAAATAAGAGGGAGGGAAGAGAGGGTTCTTGAGAGAGAAAGTTCATCGTCCTCAATTGATCTTCAAAATCACCTAGGCCTGGAAAATTTCAAGTACTTATCTTCATCTTCATTCTTGCAGGAAAAATCCCCAACCCTTTTTCATTGGTTTTTAGATTTAAATAAAAAGGGGGATTCTCATGAATTGATTCTTGAAAATGGAAGTTAAAATACACATGCATGTTCTTTAATACCTAAAAGCTAGCAAGAAGAGTTGGGTAGAAGTAAAGGTTTGCAAAAGAGGGTTTGTCAACCTAAATAAATTTGGGTAGTGATTCTGCACTTCATTTATAAGATATATATGTTAACTTGTGAACTATATTGACATTTCTAGACTGCTGGGTGAATTAAAAGTAGAAGTTAAAAAGGAAATTCGGCTCCAGGTATGTATGGCTAACTTTGACCTTTGTAAAATCACCTTGTTTGGTGTAAAAATATTTGGTATGTGATACATACGTGAATTTTTTGTGAAATTCTTGTGATTGGTATGATTTGTTTGTTCGTAGTTAAGTCTACCGATATAATGGTGCAAGTAATTGGCAATAAACCAAATGCGTGATTGTAAAAGTGTTATGTGGTAAGAGCTGAGAAACAAATGATGGAAGGAAATCATAAATGATGCAATTGGAACAACTATGGTAATAACATATTTGGCTTATTGTGGGTAATTATTGTGGTGACTTAAATTGCATATGAGTTGTTGAATACGATGGAAATGGTATTGATGGCTACGGAAATTCTTGTGAATTGTTGTTATTGTTAGGTGAATTATTATTGTTGTTGTGTTGTTTGTGAATTATGAATGTTCGCTGGGATCGGGTTGCACGCCGCAACACGAAGTAATAAGGTGTGGGTTGTGGTCATAAGGGTGGACAAGGTAATAAGGGTAGAAATTGATCGAAATCACTATTGAAATGAAAATATGAGAAAATTTGTGAAATTATTGATGTGATCATGTTGAAGGGGAAAAGGAGAGATTGTAAACTTGTTTGGCTTTGATTGTTCCTTTCATGTGTATTTGATTGTTGATTCTATCATTGCCTATTGCTTGTGTATGGTGTGAGTTTACTTGGGGCAAAGTTTATTCATACATACCAGTACAATTTAAATGTATTGATGTCCCTTTTGCCGGGGGCGCTACATTCGTGTTATGATTGTAGGTGGTTCTATAGCAGGTACTCTAGTCCACTGGTAGTAGAAGTCCTTCACTCTCTGTCAGCTGTATTGGTGAGCCCCTTTCCTCTCGGAGCCCCACGTGGCTCATGCCGCTTTTATTCCGGAGTCTTATTTTGGTTTTGTGTAAGGTATAGCAGGAGCCTTGTTACCAACAAGTATTGTATCACTCTTTTGTATTCTTAGACGCTCTGTAGATAGGAAATGTGGGTTATGAACTTATGTAAATATGTATTTTGTATGTTAGGCGATGTAAGTAGTAAACCTTGCTAAGAACCATGTATGCTATGTATGTTTTGTAAAAGATATTGAAATTATAAATGGATATTTCCTTTGATTAATAAGTAATGAGAATACGGCATAACACTTGGGATAGGAAACGCACCTAGGTCCGCTTGGCTGGGGCTACCCGGTCGAGCGCCAGTCGCACCCCTCGATTTTTGGGGCGTGACAAACTTGGTATCAGAGCCTAAGGTTTTAAAAGAGTCCTAGGATGTCTCGGAGCCGTGTCTAGTGGAGCCCTTCTTATTGGTATGTTGTCGACCACATCTATATGTAGGGGGCTGCATGGACTTTTGGGAAATTACCCTCTTCTTTGTTATTCTATATCGTGCGATGAAGTTAAAAGTAGAAGTATTTATGTCTAACTCGTGCTCGGTTCTGAAATTTTTAGTAATGGCACCTAAGAAGAGAGCTAGAGTTGGCCTTGGAGCCAATGTCACCCCAAGTGAGGCTATGAATCATGTACCTGGTGTCGTGGGTGAGAGTGACTCCCCGGTTTTGAATCTGCCTGACCCATCTATTCCGGATCAAAGTATTCTTATTCCAGCTGCGGCGGAGGGTGCTACTATCCCTCCCACCGATGTTCCTGATTCTGATGCAGTTCCAGCTTTCGGTCCCGGGGTTCCTGATGGGGACCTTAGGGGAGCCAGTTGACCCAGTTAGTGGCCACACAGGCCCAGAGATCTCATGATGTCCCTATGTCCTCCAGTAGACAGGGGGATTCCGCCAGCTCCAGAGTCAACCAGTTCCTACGGTTGGCTCCTCCAGAATTCACATGCACAGACCCAGAGGCCGATTCACAGGATTTCCTAGATGAAATGTATAAGACCCTTCGAGTGATGAAGGCTACAAAGACGAAGGGGGTTGAGTTGGCTTTATACAGGTTGAGGGGAGTAGCACTTTCATGGTTCGAGATATGGGAGGATTCCCATGGGAAGGAAAGTCCTACGGTTAGATGGGATAAGTTTGTAGATGCATTTATTGACCGCTTCTTGCCTGCCGAGGCAATGGCAGCCCGTACTGCTGAGTTTAAGGTCCTCAAGCAGGGCAATATGAGTATTTGGGAGTACCACGTGGAGTTTGTGAGATTGTCCAAGTATGCTCCTCAGTTAGTGTCGACCATGGATGCTCGAGTTCGGCGATTCGTTCAGAGCCTTAGTCCTTTGGTGGTGAATGAGGTTGCTACAACAGGCTTACACTCAGGCATGAATTATTCGAAGATTGTGGGATTCTCTCAGGCCACATAGGCTAGAAAGTTGAAGATACAAGCGGAAAGGGAGAGTAGCAGCAGGGCCCGATTAGCGGGTCACTCAGGGAGACCAGTTTAGGGGAGGGGGCCATCGGGGCCATCCCTGTCATATGCTCAGTCCTCAACAAGCGCACCGCCATCTGTGCATAATTATTAGTAGAGCAGTGACTTGATACCATGTTCAGGCAGTAGGAGACCCCATCAGTTTGTTCGTCCAAGAAGGAGGTCACAGCAGCAGGGGAGGGCTCTATGCCCCAAGTGTGGGAAGATTCCATATAGAGACTTGCTATTTAGATCTCCCGGTGTGCTATAAATGCGAGGTGAGAGGTCATATCCAGCAGGACTGTCGTGCGCCCAGTCAGGGCATGGGTAAGGAATTTGCTCAGTCATCTGGTTCTTCAGCCACCATATCATTTGTGCGTCCTCCAGCTCCAGCAAGGCGTGGTGCAGTTAGGGGTAGATCTCGTGGTAGAGGTAGACCCAGCCGATTTTATGCTTTGAGTGGTCACTAGAGTGCAGAGGCTTCTCCAGATGTTTTTACATGTATCTTGTCCGTTAAGGCTATTGATTGTTATGCTCTTATTGATCTGGGGTCCTCTTTGTCTTATGTCACCCCATTCATTACTTCAAGTTTTGGGATAGAACCCGAATAGCTTCATGAGCCGTTCTCTGTATCGACTCCGATTGGTGATTCTATTACAGTCATGCGAGTTTATAGGAATTATGTTGTCACAGTATGTGGTCGTGTTACCACGGCCGATCTTATCGAGCTTGGAATGGTGGATTTTGATGTGAACATGGAATGGACTGGCTTTATTCGTGCTTTGCTAAGGTTGACTGCTAGAGTCATGAGACTCGAGTTCCCTAATGAGCCAGTTATTGAGTGGAAGGGGAATGGTGTGGTACCGAAGGGTAGGTTTATTTCCTACCTTAAGGCTTCAAAGATGATTAAGAAGGGATGTATCTATCATTTGGCCTGGGTGGCGGACACCACTTCAGAAGTGTCTATCCCCGAGTCCGTGCCAGTTGTGAATGAGTTTCTTGAAGTGTTTCCGTACGAGCTTCCAGGGATTCCGCCAGATCGGGAGATTGAGTTCGGGATTGATGTATTTCTAGATACGCAACCAATATCTATTCCACCATACAAAATGGCTCCAGCAGAGTTAAGGGAGTTAAAGGAGCAACTGAAGGATTTATTAGAAAAGGGATTTATTCAGCCGAGTGTGTCGCCATGGGGTGCTCCGGTTCTTTTTTTCAGAAAGAAGGATGGGTCGCTTCGGATGTGTATTGATTATCGGCAGCTCAACAAAGTCACCATCAAGAATAAATATCCCTTGCCTCGGATACATGGTTTGTTTGACCAATTTCAGGGTGCAAGGTTCTTCTCCAAAATTGATCTACGGTCCGGGTATCACCAATTGAAGATTAGAGAACATGGTATTCCTAAGACCGCTTTCAGAACTCACTATGGTCACTTTGAGTTCTTAGTCATGTCCTTTGGGCTAACCAATGCCCCGACAGCTTTCATGGATCTTATGAATCGAGTCTTCAAGACATTTCTAGACTCCTTCGTGATTGTTTTTATTGATGACATCCTTGTCTATTCGCGGAGCCGGGAGGATTATGCTGATCACCTCAGGGCAGTTTTATAGACTCTTTATCAACACCAGTTGTATGCTAAATTTTCGAAATGTGAATTTTGGTTGTCCGTTACCTTCTTGGGTCATGCTGTTTCCAGTGAAGGGATTCAGGTGGATCCCCAGAAGGTTGCAGCAGTGAAATATTGGCCTAGACCTATGACCCTGATGGAGATTCGTAGCTTCTTGGGATTAGTAGGGTATTATCGGAGGTTTTTGGAGGGATTCTCTACCCTCACCTCCCCATTGACTAAGTTGACGCAGAAAGCAGTTAAGTTCCAATGGTCCGACGCTTGTGAGAAAAGTTTCAGGAATTGAAGTCAAGGTTGACCTCGGTGCCAGTATTAGCCTTGCCAGAAGGCACGGAAGGATTTGTGGTTTATTGTGATGCCTCTAGGGTTGGTTTGGGGTGTATGTTGATGCAACATAGGAAGGTTGTAGCGTATGCTTCAAGGCAGCTCAAGAATCTCGAGAAGAATTATCCAACGCATGATTTGGAGCTTGCGGCAGTTTTGTTTGCTTTAAAAATATGGCGGCATTATCTTTATGGAGTCCATGTGGATGTGTTCTCGGACCACAAGAGTCTCCAATACTTGTTCAAGCAGAAGGAGTTGAATTTAAGGTAGCGACGGTGGTTAGAATTGCTCAAGGATTACGACATGAATATTTTGTACCACTCAGGGAAGGCAAATGTTGTGGCCGACGCTTTCAGTCGGAAGTCTATGGGTAGTTTGGCTCATTTGGGAGCGGATCAAAGGCTCTTGGCTCGAGAGGTTTATTAATTGGCCAGTCTAAAGGTTTGCATTTTGTCCTCAGACGAGGGGGATGTTCTGGTGTATAATGGAACATAATCGTCACTTGTAACGAAAGTCAAGGAAAAGCAGTTTATTGACCCAACAGTGACTAACATGAAGGAAGCATTTTTTAACAACAAGACTTCGGCATTTTCACTCAACGGCGAGTATGGTGTATTGCGATGTAAGGTAGGTTATGTGTTATGGATGTGGATAGTCTTCGGGAGAGGGTAATGGCGGAGGCTCATAATTCCAGGTATTTCATGCACCTAGGATCTACTAAAATGTATCATGATCTCAAGGAAATTTATTGGTGGAGCGTTATGAAGAGGGGTGTGGCGAACTTTGTATCTAAATGTTCGAATTGTCAGCAAGCAAAAATTGAGCATCAGTGGCCCGGTGGGTTAATTCAACTTATGGAAATACCAATGTGGATATGGGAGATGATAAACATGGATTTCGTGGTAGGGTTACCTCGCACTCAGCGCAAATTCGACTCAATTTGGGCAATAGTGGATCGACTCACCAAATCAGCTCACTTCTTGCCATTCAAGTCCACCGATACTGCGGAACAGTATGCCAAGTTGTATATCAAGGAAATAGTAAGTCTTCATGGCACTCCACTTTCTATTATCTCAGATCGAGCGGCTCAGTTCACAGCTAATTTTTGGAAGAAATTTCAACAACATTTGGGTACTTAGGTGAATCTCAGCACGACTTTCCACCCACAGACTGATGGTCAAGCGGAGCCGACTATTCAGACGCTTGAAGATATGTTGTGGGTTTGTATCTTGGATTTCAAAGGTAATTGGGATGGTCACTTGCCACTTATAGAATTTTCTTGCAATAATAGCTTTCATGCTAGCATTCAGATGGCCCCATTTGAGCCATTGTACGAAAGAAGGTGTAGGTCTCCGATTGGGTGGTTCAAAGTAGGTGAAGCAGAACTGTTAGGACAAGATCTCGTGCATCAGGCTATGGAAAAAGTTAGAGTCATTCAGGAAAGGATGAAAACTGCTCAAAGTCGCCAGAAATCCTATGCGGACGTTCGTCGAAGAGAATTGGAGTTTCAAGTTGATGATTGGGTGTTCCTGAGGGTATCTCCCGTGAAGGGAGTCATGCGATTTGGGAAGAAAAGAAAGTTGAGTCCTAGGTATGTCGGGCCATATCGGATTATTCAAAGCATAGGACATGTGGCTTATAGGCTGGACTTGCCCCCTAAAATGTCATTAGTGCACCCGGTGTTCCATGTGTCTATGTTAAAGAAAGTGGTTGGAGATCCATCCACCATTATTCCAGTTGAGTCTATAAAGGTCAATGAAGAGCTATCATATGAAGAAATCCCGGTTGCTCTTCTTGATAGGCAAGTCCTCAAATTGAGAAGTAAGGAAGTTGCTTCAGTTAAGGTATTATGGGGAAGTCAACGAGTTGAGGAAGCAACATGGGAAGCAGAATATAAAATGAAAGAAAAATATCCCTATCTGTTTGAGCAAGTCTAGTAGTAATCGTGCGAACTCTTATCCCTAAACAAACTGATATTGTGCCCAAATTGGTGCAAAGACACCCCATCTTTTCTTCCTAAATGCTTTACTATTGAAATTCCTCAAGTCATGCAAGAATTGTATGTGTTGTGATTGTTTTGAGTCATGTTAACCTCTCCTTGGTAAATAAAAGTTTGACAAAAACTCATGTGATAAGTAAACAACTAATGGTAGTGTAGATTGGTAATGAGTAATTGAAATGCATATAGTATATTGAGGTGGTTAGATTGTACGGTACTCCTTGAAGTGACTAAATTATGTGAAAAATATAACAAGTGATTGAATATGTGCAAATATTGAGGAAATGAATTGTGTAAATGTTATAGGGATAACGTGAATTCTGTAATAGTGTTTGGAAATATGTTTCGGGGGCTCTCTGAGAGGTGGATGTGTCTATTTACAAAGGAAACTCTGGCGAATTTTTTTAAAAATATAGGAGTTAGTGAAAAAAATTGGGAATTTGCATACCATGCTTTCAAAACCATTCGAGGATGAATGATTTTAAGTGGGGGAGGATGTAAGGCCCCATGAAAAATTTGTCCTCAAAACCCAATAGTTCATAGGGTCAAGTCCCGAATATGTGTTTGTACTGATTTAGCATTGAAAAATCAGAGTAAGAGCTTTTCCAGAAAAGTGCTGAAATGCAGTCGCAAATCAAGTATGCGGACCGCATCTCTGCCGCAGATTGAGTCAGGGTTTTGGTTAAAATTGAGGTCAAAATGTGATCCATTATGCAATCTCATAACTGATATGCGGACCGCATTTTTATCACAAAGTGAGTCAAGGTGTCAGTCAAATTTGAGGTCAAAATGCAGTGCATTATGTGACCGCAAATCGGGTATGCGGACTGCATTTCTGTCGCAAACCCAGGCAGGGAAATCAGATTTTTGGAGCACTTTTGCGGTCCATTAAGCAGACCGCATTTCCACTCTACGATCACAAAGTGCGACCACACACTTAACTCAGGCTCCAATTTTTCTAATTTTTCAATCCGACCCATTTTTTAATAAAACACCCCAATCCCTCATTTTAACATCATTTCTGAACAAAATAAGTGGGAGGGAAGAGAGGGTTCTTGAGAGAGAAAGTTCAACTTCCTCAATTTGATCTTCAAAGTCACCTAGGCCTGGAAAATTTCAAGTACTTATCTTCATCTCCATTCTTGCAGGAAAAATCCCCAAACCTTTTTTATTAATTTTTAGATTTAAATAAAAAGAGGGATTCTCATGAATTGATTCTTGAAAATGGAAGTTGAAATACACATGCATGTTCTTTAATACCTAAAAGCTAGTAAGAGGAGTTGGGTAGAAGTAAAGGTTTGCAAAAGAGGGGTTGTCAACCTAAATAAATTTGGGTAGTGATTGTGAGCTTCATTTCTAAGATATATCTGTTAACTTGTGAACTAGATTGACATTTCTAGACTGTTGGGTGAGTTAAAAGTAGAAGTTAAAAAGGGAATTCGGCTCCAGGTATGTATGACTAACTTTGACCTTTGTAAAATTACCTTGTTTGGTGTATGAATATTTGGTATGTGATATCTACGTGGATTGTTTGTGAAATTTTTGTGATTGGTATGATTTAATTGTTCGTGGTTAAGTCTCCCGATATAATGGTGCAAGTAATTGGCAATAAACCAAATGCGTGATTGTGAAAATATTATGTGGTAAGAGCTGAAAAACAAATGATGGAAAGAAATCGTAAATGATACAATTAGAACAACTGTGGTAATAACATATTTGGCTTGTTGTGGGTAATTATTGTGGTGACCTTAATTGCATATGAGTTGTTGAATTGGATGGAAATGGTATTGATGGCTACGGAAATTTTTGTGAATTGTTGTTGTTGTTGTTCTTTGAGAATTGTTGTTGTTGTTCTTTGTGAATTGTTGTTGTTGTGTTGTTTGTGAATTGTGATTGTTCGGTGGGATCGAGTTACGCGCTGCAACACGAAGTAATAAGGTGCGGGTTGTGGTGATAAGGGTGGCCGAGGTAATAAGGGTGGAAAGTGATCGAAATCACTATTGAAATGAAAATATTAGAAAAATTGTGAAATCATTAATGTAATAATGTTGAAGGGGAAAAGGAGAAATTGTAAACTTGTTTGGCTTTGATTGTTCCTTTGATGTTTATTTGATTGTTGATTCTATCGCTGCTCGTTACTTGTGTATGGTGTGAGTTTACTTGGGGCAAAGTTTGTTCATACATACCAATACAATTCAAATGTGCTGATGTCCCTTTTGCCGGAGGCGCTACATTCATGCTATGATTGTAGGTGGTTCTATAGAAGGTACTCCAGTCCACTGGCAGTAGCACTCCTTCACTCTCTGTCAGCTGTATTGGTGAGCCCCTTTCCTCTCGGGGCCCTGCGTGGATCATGCCCCTTTTATTCTGGAGTCTTATTTTGGTTTTGTGTAAGGTATAGCCGGAACCTTATTATCGGCAAGTATTGTATCACTCTTTTGTATCCTTAAAGGCTCCGTAGACAGGAAATGTGGGTTATAAACTTATGTGAATATGTATTTTGTATGTTGGGCGACGTAAGTTGTAAACCTCGATAAGAACCATGTATGCTATGTATGTTTTGTAAAAAGGTGTTGAAATTATAAATGGCTACTTCCTTTGATTAATAAGCAATGAGAACACGGGGTAACATGTGGGATAGGAAAGGCACCTAGGTCCGCTTGGCTGGGGCTACCCGGTCGAGCGTCAGTCGCGCCCCTCGGTTTTTGGGGCGTGATAGCTGAGTTATAAAACATTGGAAAATGGTACGACTGAGTTCAAGTAGTAAATCAAAATAGTGAGGAAATAGTGATAAAAATTCCCCGAAGGGCTCAAATAGTTGGCACGAAGCCCACATATGACAATCAATCCAAATAATGATGATAGCAATTAAGCTTCAATTAAATACGCGATAAAAGCATCACTCGGGACAGACAAGGTTGCAATCCCTAATAGTAAATGACCCCATGCTCACCATCAAGCGTGTGTCTCACCTCAATATAGCACTATGATGTGCAAATCCGGGGTTTCAAACCCTCGGGACATCATTTACATTCATTAGTCACCTCGAATCGGCGAAAGCTCTAGCTCGCTATGCCCTTGCCTCTCAAATCGGCCTCCTCGCGCGTCTAATTTGACCAAAACTAGAACGAATACGTCACAATAGGCTAAAGGAACAACACCCTAGTAAAAACAATCGAAATATATCAAAAATTCCAAAATTAGAAAAACCTGAGCCCCGGGCCCGCTTATCGAAACTCAGAAATTTTTACATCAACGAGTTCCTTATCACTCCACGAGTCTATGCATATAAAGGACACCAAAATCGGAGTTCAAATGAATCCTCAAATCCCAAATTAAAATTCCAAAATTGCAAGCCCTAGTTCTTCCATTTTTGGTTAAATTTCCATGAATTTTTAGGTTAATTTCACAATAGAATTACATTTTTGGTTCATAAAACTTACCTCCAATCAATCCTTATTTAATCCCTCTTCAATTTCCCTCAAAGAGCTCTCACAATACCCAGCTATAGCGAAATAATGGCTCAAAATCGCAGATGAAATGTTTAAAAACCTTCTACCAGTTTTGATCCTTCCTTCTTCGCGAACGCGGTCAAACCCTCGCGTTCGCGAAGAGCAAATTTACTTTGACCAAAAATTTCCGTACGCGAACGCGACACACCATATGCGAACGCGAAGAATAAAAATCACTAGACCCCATATCCTTATACGCGAACGCGAACATACCCATGCAAACGCGAGGCCAGCCTCAGATCACCCTAAAATCCTTATATGCGAACGCGACTAAGCCCTCGCGATCGCAAAAGGCAAAAATCTCTGCAACAGCTGTGATCATTTTCTGCAACTTTTTAACATAGATAATGGTCCGATTAACCATCCGAAACTCACCCGAGGCCCCCGGGGCTTTAACCAAAAGTACCAACACCTCCCAAAACCTCATTCAAACTTGTTTCAATCATCAAAACACCTCAAAAAACACCAAAACCATCAATTCACATTGAATTCAAGCCTAAGTTTTCCAAAAACTTCCGAAACACGCATTTGATCAAAAACCCAACCAAACCACATCCAAATGACCTAAAATTTTTCACACACATCCCAAATGCATAACGAAGCTGCAGCCACTCTCGAAATTCCATTCCGACCCTCGAATCAAAATCTCACCTATCAACCGAAAATCGCCAAAATACTAACTTCGCCAATTCAAGCCTAATTCTACACTGGACCTCCAAAACTAATTCCGATCACACTCCTAAGTCACAAATCACCTCCCGAAGCTAACTAAACCATCGGAACTCACATCCGAGCCCTCTAACACATAAGTCAACATCCGGTTGGCTTTTCCACCTTAACCCTTCTTAAAAGAGACTAAGTGTCTCATTTCTTACCAAAATTACTTCGAACGAAAACTGTTCCACTTGACCACATAAAACACGGATAACAAGGTATAAAGAAGTAGAAATGGGAAAAATGAAGCGGTAACTCATGAGACGACTGGCCAGGTCGTCACAATCTAAAACATAAATCTCTGTAGGAACTCTTTTACTCTAGGACCTGCTCTAACATAACATATATAGATAATTTCCCATATAATTGTTTCCCAAATTCTAGACTTCTTTTAAAACACTTTATTTTTCCTTTCTATCCATATAGCATATATACATTCTGCATACACCAATTTTAAAACTTGAGCTTGTTGTGATTTCCCTTTAGCACTGTTGATAGCCCAATCAATATGTTGGTTCCATTATTCTGTTGTTTGCTTCCATTTTAACCATTTCTTTAGCCTCCTACATGTAGATTTAGCAAAGTCACATTCAACAAACAAATGTTCTCTTGTTTCCAGTTCTGCTTGACATAATAAGCAAGTGGTGTCCATTGTCATACCCCATCTCATTAGTCTATCTGTTGTTGCCAATATTCCCTGTAAATGTAACCACATTATAAAACTTGCTTTGGTTCTAGCATCATTTTTGAACATAAGACTCTTCTAGATTACTGGCCTCATTTCAGGAAGCAACTTATAATAGATAGTGTTTGTCAAGCTTTTTGTGGTCCGGTTTATAGGTATCAAATGCAGCTTGTTCTTTGATTCCAATATCTTCCTAGTAATCCAACTTGTTTGTGCTGGACTTATTGTTTCCATCAGTGGCTTTCCTTTGTCATAATAAGCATGAATCCATCTGATCCACATCTTGTCTTGTTAATGAGCTACATCCCAGCATGTCTTGATTTGAGCAGCTTGGTTCCATAACTTTACGTTGATGATGCCTATTCCTCCCATAGACTTAGGCATACATACTCTACCCAAGCTACCAGAGCTTTCTTAGTAATTGTGTTACTACCTGACCATACATAGCTTCTGCAATAAGCATCTATAGTCTTCAATACCTTCGAAGGAATAGAGAACAGTTGAGCCCAATAAGCTTGCATACCAAACAGAACTGATTTAACTAATTGAGTTCTCCCTGCATAGGATAGTTTCTTTGTTGTCCATGAAGTGATTTTGGCTGTAATCTTCTCTATTCGAGGCTACCATTGCAATAGAGAAATCTTCTTTGTAGATAAAGGCACTTCCAAGTATTTAAAAGGTAGATTCCCATGTACAAACGCCAAATGTTTCAGTATATTATCCTGCACTTCCTTCTTAACTCCTCCAAAATATACACAACTCTTCCCAAGATTAGCTTTCAATCCTGAAGCTTCAGAGAAAATCCTGAACTATTCATAGAGGGCAGTAATAAAAAGTAGGTTTCTTTTGGCAAACAACAGTAGATCATCTGTAAAATTTAGGTGTGCAACACCTAGTTTTGCACATTTTGGATGGAATTGATACATCTTGTCCTCTTTTAATTCATTAAGCAGTCTACTTAGATACTCCATAGCTATTGAAAATAGAAAAGGAGAAATTGGATCTCCTTATCTAAGTCCTCTAGCTGCGTTGAAGGGCTTACTTTGTTCACCATTGATCACCACAGTATAGTTTATAGTTTGAACACACTCCATTATCCAAAACACAAATTGGTCAAGGAAACCAAGCTCATTTACCATGTGTCTCACAAAAGGCCATTCAACAGAATCATATGCTTTCTATAAATCAATTTTTATCATGCACCTGGATGATATATTCTTCCTTGTATAATCTTTTACTAGCTCATGGGCAAGAATATATTGTCATCTATTTTCCTCTTTGGAATAAATCCAGCATGGGATTCACATATGATGTCTAGAACCACTTCTTGCAATCTGGAGGCAAGTATTTTGGCAATTATTTTGTATAACAAAGTACAATATGCAATAGTCCTATACTCCTTCACAGTGTTTGGCTAGGCTATTTTTTGGAACTACTGTGATAGCAATCCAATTAATTTCCCGATAAAGTCTCACAGTTTTGAAGAAATCCTTAACAACATCAACAACTTCTGTCTTCACAAGAGGCCATACTTTTTTGAAAAATAAGCATTGTACCCATCGACTCCAGGAGACTTATCATTCCCTATTGCAGATAGTCCATCATAAATCTCCTTTTCTGTTACTTCTGCACATAACCTAATCCTTTGTTGTTGATTAATGACTGGACCTTTTCTCATAGTTTGCTTGCTAACTGCTGGCAAGACATGAGCTGCAGATCCTATCAAGCTTTTGTAGAACTTAATTATCTTTTCTCTGATTTCCTTTGGATCCACAAGTTTTCTATTTGTAAGAGATGTAAGTTCTGTAATCATTTTCCTTTGAGTCCTCTCTTTAATCAATTCTGAGAAATAAGTCTCCAAGTTTGATCTAACTAGCTTTAGCTTTCTGCTGTAAGGCACTTTCTTCCACCAATGACCATTTCTCCAACTCCTGTATCAGTTTTCTTTCTTTTGCAAGTAGGTTTATGTTATTAATCAATTGAATTTGTTCCTGAGTGCTCTTTAGATCCTGTATTGACTTCTCTATTCTCTGCTTGATAAACTTAAACTCTTCATTATTCAATTTCCTCAAGACTGGTCTAAGGTTTTTCATTTTCATCCATATGTTTTTCATATTGCTTGTGGATGATGTTTTCTGCCATATTTCTTCTACAGTCTTTATGAAGTCTTTATGCTCAGCCCATATATTGAAAAACTTGAAAGAAACTTTTATGTTATAGTTTTCAGACACCATTATTAGTAACATAGATGCATGGTCAGAAATGAAAGGATCATCATATTGCATTACCACATGTCCCCAAGTCATTATTCATTCATAGTTTACAAAAGCCCTATCCAATATGCTATATATTCTATCTGTATTCAAATGTTTATTGGACCATGTATAGTAGTCTCCACTCCACTAATATCCAATCTGCTATATATAGTAGTCTCCACCCTATACAATGTTTATTAGACCATGTATAGTAGTCTATCATCTTGATACAATACTGTATTGAAATCCCCATCAATAGGCCATGGTTTAGTTAATGCCCACAGCCACTTCTTTCAGATGCTCCCACAATGATCTTCTGTGTTTTATAGTATTGAAGCCATATACAATAGTAAGAAAGCAATTAATGCCGCATATCCTGCTTGTGACTTCACAATGTAGAATTTGTGCTTCAGCTCTCACCATCTTAACTTCATGCCATTCTGAATCCCAAACCAGCCAGATTCTTCCATTAACTGCAGTCTGATAGTTGTCATATACCTCCCATGTTGGATCAATTCTTTTCCTAATCTTCTTAGAGTTATGCTCCCTTTACTCTTGTTTCTACGAGTCCAGCTAATCTAATTTTTTTTTGTTTTAAGTAATTCCTCAATTCCTTTTGCTTATACCTTTTATTTATTCTCCTAACTTTCCATATTAACCAATTCATCATATGGTCTTGGATCCCCCCCTCCCCCCGGTCTAGAGGTAGGTCTTGATTTTTACTATATCCTCCATGTAGCACTCCAAAACCATTTTTGATAGGAACATAATATAATATGGGGAAGTTTTGAAGATTGAAGTCTAGATTCTCAATAGCCTTACCTTTATTCTTTCCTGTTTGCTCTTTTATTCTATTTTCAGGAGTCGCATTCATCTTCTCATTTACTTGTTGGATCTGCTGCTTATTCTCCTTAATTTGTTTAACTTGTTTCTCAATTGGCAGAGCTGGTTACACAGGACCTTTATATCTCCATTTCTGTGTAACAGTTTTGTTGTTCTTTCTTCTATGTTAAATAGTCTCAACTTTTAAATAAGCATATATAAAAGTTATCTTATGTTTTAGAATAAATGTCAATTCATGCCAAATGATTTCTTTCCTCATTTGAATTTAGAATTTTATTTGAAAGTTCTTCATCTTATAACACTAACAAATATTATAATAATAAAAAAATAGTAAAATTAGAACTTCTCACCCACCCAATCCACCTCGCACCACCCCAACCCCCACCATTACGGGTGAAAATTTGGGCGTTTCGGGTTGGATATGAGAGTTTCGATTTTCGAATTGAAGAAATGACAATCCAAATCCACTATAAATAAGTTCGCATTGGATTGAATTTTTTAAGTTCGGCTTCGGATAAATCGGTTTAGTATTATGAATTTTCGATTTTGAACGTATAAGTTGAGATGCTTTTTTACAAAGAATTCCAAATGAAGTACTCATGTTAAGTTGCCTGAAAAGTTCATCATTCTTCCCGCAATAATCCAAATAAGTATTCAAGTAATGAAATTATTATAAAAATACAACAGAGACATTAGGACTTCTACGAAGTAGCAGTAGTAAAATCGTTCAAATAGAAAGTATTCTGACAGTAACTTAGTAATTAATATTGAATATATGAGATAATATCTAACGGGTACGGTATTCAACTTATTACTAATGACATATGGATAATGGACTAGATAAATAGTATAAATTTTTTGGATTTTCGGATATTCAAAAATAAGAAGTACCACATCCAATATCCAATACGAGATTCAAAAAATAGTAAAAATTAAATCCAAAGTCCAATCCGTAATCCAAAAATCCAAAAAATTTGGATTTCGATTTGAATTTCGGATTTGCCCAACTCATGCCCACCCCTACCCACCCTATCCTGAAACCCCACCTTTCCCCTAAATAGAAATATTATTTAGAGTACTTTCTTTTAATGTTGTAGATAAAGTTTTTTTTTTGTTTCAACAAAATAAATATTTTTATGATATAAAAAAGTATTTTATTTTATTTTTATAAAATAATGATTTTCTTTTCATGATGTAAAAAATATTTTTTTTTCACAAAATGAGTACTTTTTCATGTTATAGAAAAGTGTTTTCTTTTGTTTTAACAAAAAGAGTACTTTTTTATAATGTAGAAAAAGTATTTTTTTTTTCACAAAATGAGAACTTTTTTTTCCTGTTTTAGAAAAAGTAATTTATTTTAATGTTATAGATAGAATGTTTTCTTTTTTTTTCAACAAAATTATTATTTTCTTTTTCTGATATAGAAAAGATATTTTCTTTTTCACAAAAAGAGTACTTTCTTTTTATGTTGTAGCAAAAGTATTGTCTTTTGTTTCAACAAAAAAGAGTACTTTCTTTTTATGATATAGAAAAAGTATTTATTGTAAATAAGTACTTTCTTTTTATGTTTTAAAAAAAGTATTTTCTTTTTATTTCAACAAAATTATTTTTTCTTTTATGTTGTAGAAAAATATTTTTTTTATTTTAATAAAATGAGTACTTTCTTTTATTTTATTATGATACCTAAAATGTAGCTCAGTACCCGTCCTTTATTTTACTGATATAAATTTTATTTGTTATTTTTTTGTAATAACATGTTTCTCCTTTATTTTCAGATTTTTTTTCATGTTTGATGATTATTTTTGTCAACAACAATTAGTTGAATAATTCATTCGACATAATGAAATAAAGTACTTATTTTGTTGAAGTGAAAGAAAATACTCATTTTGTTGAAATGAAAGAAAATACTTTTTGACATCATGAAAGAAAATACTCTAGATAATATTTTCATATATTTAGGGTGGTCGGGGGTAGGGGTGGGGTTGGATGAGTAAGAGTGGTAGGATTCAGGTGGGAGTAGGAGAGGTTGGTGGGTGGGGGTAGGGATGGGGTGGGGGATGTTGGTGAAAATGGGGAAGATTAAAAAAAATATTTTTCCTTCTCTTGATAGGTAAAATATTTTCCTCAAATTGGAGAAAAGTGAATTCATAAAGATTTTTTTTCAAACATTTAAATCAATCAAATATGGAAAAATTAAAAAAAAATATTTTCCAGCACATGGGTCAAGCCGTCAAGGTAGATCTCTAAGATTGAGCATTTTTATGGGTCAAGGTTGGGCATCATAATGAGTCCATTTGGGATGCTGATTTTTGATGGGTTGACTTGGACTAGCCCAAAATATCCCATTTTCAAAAGAGCAAAATCATTTGTAGCCACTCGGCCAAAACTTATATCACCCGGTAGCCATAAAATGACCTTATACAAGTCATAGCCTAAAAATAATAATAAGGGCTATTTTTCTTTCTGCTCCTCCGGTCCCTCACCGCACATTACTGGAAATCAAAGCTGAAAAATCAGACGAAGCTCTAGGTCCCTCCCGCACATTATTGGGAATCAAAGCTGGAAAATCAGATGAAGCTCTGGGCATGAAGTTTTATGGGATACTCATGATTAGTCTATATTTTTGGAGAGAAAAACCTACTGGTATGGAATTTCAAGATCCAAGAAAAGCAATGGTGGATAAATGATGGGGATTTATTTGTCCATCAAATAAAGGGAATAACGACCCTTTGATAAATTCTTTTGTTGATGAAGCAGCAAAGCTTGAAGAAATGGCGTGTGATAGGATTCTTGTTTGTGTTGCAGAAACAGAATATTCTGAGAGATAGAGGGATATAGCTTCCCTCTCTGGTTCCGATTCTGTACCCTGTCCTAGTGCTACAATATTTTGGTATTGTGACTGCACAACTCTTTATCCGATTCAGTAGTGCCCGGTTCATTACCTCTTTTCTAACATTCTCCGGTAATCTGAGAGTGTACCGGAATGGTCCAAATTCTCCGGGTACCATTAACGAGTGGCCGGTCGAATGTGACCTGAACTTGTTAAACTTCCTTGGCCTTACTATTATGAGGTGGACCTATTGTTTTTGTTCATTACCATTCTTTGATTTTTGTTTTAATAGAAATGTCAGCAGCTTCTTAATTATAAATTTCTATACAAAATAGTCTGTGCACATTGGATAGATAAGGTTAAGGTAAAAATAATAATATATACACTTTTATACATCATATAACAGTCTATACACGTTGGATAGATAAAAGTGCTCGGGATACAAAATATACACACAATAGACTGTCACTATGCAAAAAAATATACAAAATAGACTGTCACTATACAATAATATATAATATACTGTCACTATACAAAATATATACAATAAATTTTTACTATACAAAATATATACAATTGTACAAAAAAATACTAAATAGATTGTCACTATACAATATATATATACAAAATAGACTGTCACTATACAGAAAATATACTAGATGGACTATCACTATGCAATTTATATACAACAGACTCTCACTATAGAAAAAAAATACAAAATAGACTGACTATACAAAAAATATACTAAATAGATTATCACTATACAAAATAAACTGTCACTATACAAATGTATACAAAATAGACTGTCTATACAAATAATAAACAAAATAGACATTTCGGGCTATAGATGTAATATGTTTGGGCCGAAGGGCCATTTTGTGTAAGTGAAAAAAATATGGGCTATTAAAACGAGGAGTTATAGAGGGTAATTTTTTCTAAAGACCGTTTTAACCCAAACCTATAAAAGCTTGGGCGAGTTGAGCGGATCAAATGAGGTTGAGTTAGTTTTGGGAGAAATTAAAAAATAGTCAGATTTACAAGTGGTCATTCAAAAATAGCCACAGTTTCAAAAGTAATCGAAATTTAGCCACTTTTCATGTAAAGATAAATCTGGACGAAAAAACTGTTCAAAATCCGAAAAATACTCCAGCATAATATACTGCAGATCCAGCATAAGTATACTGGAACTCTAGTACATTATAATGGAGTTACAACATAAGTATACTTGAACTCCAGCATATTATAATGGAGTTCCAGCATAAGTATACTAGAACTCCAGTATAATATACTGGAGTTCCATTATAATATAGCGGTCCAGTATAATATGCTGGAAGTTCATACACAAGTGCTCCAATCTCCAGTATATTATGTTGGAACTTTTCGCATGTTGGAATTCCAGCATAATATGCTGGAAGTACATATACACGTGCACCGATCTCCAGTATATTATGCTGGACCGGTCCCTGTTGCAGCAAAATGATGTCTATTTTTCAATGAATTTACAAATACTTGCTATTTTTGAATGACCAATCCGAAAACTGGCTAGCCCGTGCTATTTTAGAGTTAGTTTTACCACCCCTACAAAAGAAAGAGCCTATAGCGTGAGTGTAAATATTTAAAAAAAAAAAAAAAATCCAAAATCCGTACTATATTGGCAGGAAAATTCCAATATCCAATACTACTATATTGGCAGGTGCAAATTCCAAATTTCGCAGAGTTGAACGACGTCGTTTCAATAGTTGCCGTATCCCCAAGAAATCCTCGCGGGTGTTGATATATAGCGTCTCCTCCTGAAAAAAAACCATTTTCAACAACTCATTACAAAATTAGTGGCAGTACCAAAATTATAGCTCGTCAATTTTCACCAAATCTTTGTAAGTTTGAATTTTTTTTTTGGTCTCTTTAATTTTCAATTTCCACTTCGATTAAGTACATGCAGTCCTATTTACCATTATCGGCAGTTAGGGTTACCATCTGGATTTTGTTTATTGTTATAAAAAACTTACTTTTCTTTCTTATAGCTATCTGTTAATGTTACTAATGTGAATCTACCCTTTTTGTTAGTAAATAGCAATGGCGACGGAACAACCAAAGCCAGCAACTGAAGACGTGAAAATGGATCTGTTCGAGGATGATGACGAATTTGAAGAGTTCGAAATTGATCAAGGTTAGTTAGCACTCATTATCGTTAGGCTCTTTCATTTTTCTCTTGCTGATTATCTTCATTCTTAAATTTGAGGTTTAGCATCATTAATTCTTTTCTAGTTTTGCATCTTATGTGTGTTTTTGAGTGTGTGATTTGAGAGTCACATAATGGCCTCATGAAACTCTTATAAGCGGTATAGCGCGTGATGTGTGGTTAGGTGCATCTCACGGTTGCGAACAATTTAAGTGGAACAGGGTAGAGGGGTGGGCTCGTTATCCACTAGTGTTCAAACCGTGTGTCCTAATAAAAACTATTGTGGTTATTGCTCAACTATCTTAGGAATCTGACTATTTGTCTGTAGCTATTTAGAGGAGCTAGATATTTAGGCTAAATGAGAACAAGAATTGGGCCCTATAATGATACTAATTAGTTTGGTATCAGTTGTTTGAGTGCTCTTTTTTAGCTCCTCCACCCCTTACCCCTTTTTCCCGGGGGGTGGGTGGGGGTGGGGGAGGAGGGGATGTCTAATAGCCTTCAACTGTCAGTGTTTGTAGGACTTAATTTGTTGGACAATTATGTTGAGAGATTCTCGCCACAAGAGAAAAGCTCATGCTAGAAAATTATATCAAGAATTGAAGCCGGAAGGGTGAACGTCAAAGAATTTGCTCCACTTTCTTGAAGTTATTTTCTCTTCCACTTCCATTCATGCTTCTGAACGACCTGTCATTCTCAAATTTTACAGTTGTCATTTGACTATGTTACACTGACCATTCTCATATGGTAGAATTGACCTAAGTTGCTCGGGTGTCCGATACGGATGCGGATCTAGAGGTTGGATCTGTCATGATCTAAAATTTAATATTTGGGTGTACGGACCTATATACCAATACGGGTGCGGGGATTCGGTTAAAAATAATTCAAATATCTGAAAACAAAGGAAAAAAATATGCTTAATTATTAGACATTATGTGGAAAACTTACATGGTGCTTATAGAGAGCAGGAAAAGGACTACAAGTTCATTAAGCATAAAAAGTGAAGACATTATCATTTGAACTAAGCTAATACGGAAATGGAAAAGCATTTTCTACCTGGAACTTGTAGGCGTTCTACATTTCAGATAAAAGGAAAAAGACTGACGTAGAAGTTTCTATATTTAAGGTATTATGTTTTCTTCAATTTCACCGTAGCTTTTGTTTTGATTTCAGAAATCATTATATTATTTATATCTGTCCTGAATTTCCATGTCGATTTTGGTCAAAGTACCCAAAATTTGACAAAATTCGATTGACCAGATCAGGTACAGATCCCATACCCATACCCACATTGTGTCGACACGGGTGTGGCACCGAAAGTGAAGAGTCCGAGCAACTTCGGAATTGACCTATACATGTCAAATAGGGGATGTGTTTGATACTCATACTTTGCTCCCAGCAACTTCAGTATTTAGTGTTTAACCAGACCCTTTTTCTCTGGTAGAATCGACCTGCACAAATGTCAAAATGGATTGTGTCCGATTCTTGCACTTGGGTCCAAATAACCTTGGTATTGAAATTTTGCCTCAGTCTTCTTAATTTTGGAGCAGCATTACACCATCATAGGCTTTGTTATCTAAAAACATAAATTTTCTCCTTTTCTTTTTTAGAACTTATTTGTTATGTTTGTGGAAAATCTGTTATTCAGTTTGTCTCTACTTACAATTTGCCTTCCATTTTCTGGTTCTTTTTCCACTTTGTCTCTTCATTAACATCTGGTATTGACCTCTTTATCAGAGTGGGAGGCGAAAGAGGAAGGGAAAGAAGCTACCCAGCAGTGGGAAGATGATTGGGATGATGATGATGTCAATGATGACTTCTCTCTTCAGCTCAAAAGGGAATTGGAAAGCAACACGGAGAAGAAATGAACTAAGTCGGAAAGGATTGTTTCTCTTTCTTAAGAATGGACTACAGAGTTTCTGTTCTGTTCAGATGTTTCCCATTATGTAGTAAATTTCACCTTTAAACGGGTGTATTGATAAATTTGGATGCTCTAACTGGTTTGCAATGCAGTTCCATATGAACATTGTTTGAGCTGAGTAAAGTTGAGATTAGTCTTATGTTTCCATGCTAGTGCTTTTGGTTTTTGCCGCAGTGTGAACTGTGAAGTGTAGTTTTTGTATAGACTTGTCCTTTTCTGTATACTAAGTGGATTGCAGGGGAATAGGATTTTGTATGAAAGAGCGAAGAAAGCCAGAAATTGTATTGGAAGTGCTAGTGTCAACATCTCGTACCTGTCACGAATAGGTGAGTACTGTTGCTCCATAGTTCAAATATACCCCCTGCACGTTCTCCTTGCTCATGTGATCCTTGATGGAAATAAGAGTTGTTAATCACAAAATAATATTTGGCTGATGGGTAAATGTGAAAAGGACCGGATGCAAGAGGGTAGGAACAAGGGAAATGAGAGTGTTCCCCAGATTCTTCTCACTTTGGAAGACCAGATAAGTGCAGAGAAAAGCTTTCTTTTTCTTTTCTTCCCTTTTCTTTCCTTTTGGAGGCGACGTCTAAGAGAAATACAGAATAAGCACCAATATGAATCTTAGGTGCGGAGCAAAAATTCTTGACCAGTCTTCCCGCGGCACCTATCCTCTTGCCAAACTATGCAATCATGCATCCGAGGAGTATATTGGGAAGCGTGCAACTGTAATAATCCATGGTCTCCTAAAATGAGCAAAGCATTATTCCTATATGTTGTTGATATATGTAGTACATAAATATGGTACAAAGTGCCGTGACCTGCCACATCATCATGCCACATCATCATGCCACGTAAGTGTCACTTGGCATATAATTTTGTCATATGGAAAACTTACATATGAGATAGACTAGCACATGTGGGAAGGTTATATAGAAATATGGAGATTTCTCGTGGAAGATCTTAGAACCCTATGGAATTGCTAGGAAAGTTTAGAAGATTCTAGATATGTAGAAAATTCTAGAGAAAGGGCTTTTATATAAATAATAAGGATCTTGTGTAATAATTATTATTTACTCACTAGTCCCTTGGAGACTAGTATATAAAAGGGGGTTATTCATTTGAAATTCATCAAGCAAAAACAATCAAGTTCTTTACAATAAAAGGCTTCACTTGGCATAGCAGGATCGTGAGCAAGTTGTTAAGTGTCGCACGTGTACTTAGTTCAAGACTAAGGACGTGACAACGTGGTATCAGAGCAAATGTTATGCCTAAAGGAATGTTAGAAAAAATACAAGAGATTGCTAGAAGGAAACTTTGTAGGGAACCATGGTCAGGATTACCAAATGCGTGGTATTTGCAAAAGGGACGAATGTGAGTCCCTAAGCAAAATGAGTATGGCGGTGCACGGGACGCAAGCGAGGTGGACGACTTACTTTGGAGGATGGAAAGTACTTTGAGGTAGACAAGGAAGATGACGAAGTTGTTAAGGTACGCAACGCCTCAATGTACTTGACCGAGGTTGTTGCGGTGGGGTGGCGTTGGAAGTGTGCCAACATGGAAAAAAGGGTTATGCAAGATTGAGACGTTAGAGCAATTCAAGAAGGAGTTGAAGAGCAATTCTACTCGATGAATGTGGTGTACGAGGCTAGGCGGAAGCTAAGGGAGCTCCGAAATACGGCCACAATTCGGGAGTATGTGCACGAGTTCACTAGCTTAATGCTGCAAATCTCGTCGTTATTTGAGGAAAAATCCTTCTTCGACTTCATGGGTGGGTTGCGAAATTGGGCAAACCAGGAGTTAAGAAGACATCAAGTAGCAAATGTGGACGAGGCTATTGCGGTAGCCGAGTCACTCGTTGACTTCAAGATAAAGTCTGCCAAGTTCAAAGAAAGCAACGTCTAGAGGGGTGGGGGAGATCATGACAAGGACAAGGGGAAATGCATAGCCGAGGTATACAAGGGCAATGGCAAGGGGCCATCCCATAGAGGACAGGGATCCGAGAGAAACGGCAAGGGGCCAAAAAATGATAGTGACTACGTTCCTAAGAGAGGGTGCTACTTCTATAATGGATCACATTGGGCAAGTGAATGCAACAATGATCGGGAACTTTGCTCAGACACACAAGGGTGACATAGGAGAGATCACATACATTGTGGGGATGAGCTTGGAATATAAACCAAAAGTAGGGGATTCCAAAGCCTATCTTGGCTCCAAGCAAATGGAGCATGAGGCAGCAAGAAAAGTTGGCGGACATAGTTGAAGTGGATGGTGAGGTACAAAGTGATGGAACACTATCGAACTTAGAAGATGCACCAAGCAGAGGGGTCAAGTTTGCCAGTAAGGCTGGGACCATGGAGGGTAGCCAAATAGGGAGCGGAAGCATAGAAACAATGCTTGAGAAGCTGTTAAACTTGGTTGAGTCATGGGGAGATTCAGGCCAAGAGAAAAAAAAAGGCATCCGAGGGTTGAGGATCGAGGCCATCATTGCTAGCCGTCCAAAGTACAAACGGGGCAAGAAAAAAGGTGAACAATACCTTGTGATATGGGAAGGCAAACCGCTCCGTAGCGCATCATGGCTCATGGACAAAGATCTCGGCGATGCCAAGGCGAGATGAGCACGTCGTGTCAATGCTTTGTGCCGAGGGCGGTACAAAATTGTGTGGGGGGCAGTGTCATGACCTGCCACATCATCATGCTACGTAGGTATTTTTCCATACAGAAAGCTTACATATGAAATAGACTAGCACATGTGGGAAGGTTCTGGAGTGATGTTCTAAACGTCAATACAACAAAAAAGGGGGGGGGGGGGGGGATTTTTGTGGTACCCAATTTTCGCTTATCTGAATTATAGAAGAACCTGGTTCTTCTAGGTGTTTCAACTATTGTTATTTGCGAAATAACAAATACAGAAAATAAAGAACACAAAGATTTTTACGTGGAAAGCACCTTGCTCAAAAGGTGAAAAAACCACGACCTACTACTCAGTAGGATTTTCCCAAACTTTCACTAAAATCGCTGAGCCAAAAAGGCATTTACAAAACTCTTTGTAAACCTAAGGATTAACTCTAATCCCGTTGTGGCACAGAGCCTCAACTGTTATGACAACTTCACGTTAACTCTAACTTGAACACTCTAGGTACCTAATACAATTGCTTCTATGAAAGCTGAAAGGTACAATATAAAATCACCTACAACAATTGAACTAGAATAAAAGATAGACACTTGGAATTGGTTCTTCTATCTTGTTCAAGTAGCTTCAGGATTGCACATTCGAATCACACATAAATTGCTTGAAAAATTGCCTTGCTCTTTTGCTCTCAATTTAAGTTTAACTTCTGCTTGTGTGCATTACATGTAAAAGAGAATAATACTGATATTTAATAAGTTAGTAATCAGAGGTTGACTGGGATTCAATTGCTCTTCTTCTATCGTAGAAGAGTTCATAGTGATATCAAACTCTAACATAGTGATCTCAAAAGCTAACACTATCTTCTTCTTAAACTGTGTTCTCTTCATATAAGGAGTCTTTCTCTCCTTATCCAATATGCAACCCTTTCGATCAGATCATGATATATCGCTTCTTGATCAGTTGGATTTATCTCCTTCACGTGCAACTCACATGTACAGGTTGATCATGACTGTGCTTTACAAGATGGACATGGTCCATGTCTGAGTTCTTTTGTCAATCTTCAAAACTTCACATGTTCTTGGGCTAACAAATTTCCCCTTTTGATGATGACAAACTCTGTACTTTTTACTTACTTGGGTCCTGTAAGAACTCAGCTCAACCATAAAAACAAAGTGTAGAAAATTTACTTATCATCAAGGACCATGTTATTAGGTTATAAATATCACTTATTCAGAATGTGTGTAAAGCACAAATTTCTTCCCCCTTTTTGCATCATCGAAAATTTGCATACAATGTGTGAGTCCCAAATATTAATAAGTACTCATGGCCCCTGGGGCAACTACAAGTGCAATCATGGTCTAATCATCAGTAATCAAACAAACATATTTAAACTATCAAGGAAAGATAAACATTGAACAATAGCAAAAGCAATAGATTTCATTGATAGAGATATGTTGCTACCATAATCCACAACTAGAAAGCAAAAATATTTAAACCATGAGAAAAAAAAGAAAAATCCCTAATACGGGTCACTGAGGGTACTAGACAAGTTTAGGAGACAAAAGCTAGGATTCCTAAGGTTTGGGGGAGCTAGAGGGTTGATTTTGGGCTTGGAGAAGATTCAGCAAATTCTGAAGAATTCCATCAATCTTCTCCTTTTCCTTGGCAAGTTCAGTTCTGAGGGCATCCCTCTCAGATTCCACCTAAGCCACACGATCCTTGAGCCTATCTTCATCATCCTTGGTTTCACATTCCTGAACTAGAGTCCTGACTTTGCTATTGATAGGAGTCTTCTTGGATGAACCAAGTTCATTTGGGATGACATTGACTAAATAGTACAAGCAATAAGAGTATTAATACAAAATTGATCCTTGATGCCATTTCCCATTTTTGAAGAGGCACATTGCACATATCCAGAATCGTAGTCAGAATAAAGCCATAAGGGGTAGCATAAGCGTTGGAACCATTTATGACCCTATCCAGTAGCTTGATAATTAGTGCAGGCCAATTGATTTGCATTTCTCTTTCCAGGCACTACATCAACACTAAATCTATATAATTTGCAATATGCCTTCTTTTCTACCTGGGCAGCAGGCACTTGTTGACAAACTCAAAGATAACTTTGTGCTGTGGCCTTATTTCACTTTTCTGCATAGCCCTGGCTTCATTAACATCTTCAGCATCACAAAACATCCTGGTAATTTCAAGTGCAGTAGGAAGAGAGTCCAGAAAAGACCACCTTTGCCTTGTATAGTCATCAAACCTTTCAGAGGGTATATCAAGGATCTCTCCCAGTTTTTCAGCAAAGGACACTTGAACTCCTTTCACCAGGCTGCTAACCTTTCCATCCTTAACCTCCGCATTAGCCATGGACTCAATAATTTCATTCGTGGCTAGCCTTCCATCCATCTGAAGGACCATGTCCTTCCACCCCTAAGCAGTCAAGGCATCCACCAGTCTCATCATTCTTGGTTCCACCAGGTTTTTCAGCAGTCTGCCCTTCAAAATCTTTCTTTTGCCAAACATGGAAAGCTTGTCTTGTTCACCAGACTCACCTTCTTCTTTTTCTCCACTGCATTCCTCATCTTCTGAAATTCTCACTTGTTTACTTTTCACTATAGACCTTGTCCTCTTGGCTAATGAAGGTTCAGCAGCTTCAGACACAGAGGAAGACTTCTTGGAAGAAGTCTTGGGCTTTTTGGGCTTGGGAGACTAAACCTCCACTCGTTGAACTTCCTCCTGATGGACCTGTTCCATCGTCTCAACCTCCATAGCCTCTGAGGGCTCTGCAACCTTCTCTTTTCCTTTAGCCAGCATTTTCTTTTTACTCTCAGCTAGAGTCTTTTGGAGATCACTCTCACTCTGTTTCTTCCTGCTTCTTGTAGCTCTACCCTTTGGCAATGAAAATTCAGTAGTTTTTGGGGGAAGAAGCCTTTCTTTTCGTGGAGGGTTTATGAACACTGGGGGATTTTGGTGTGATAGGTATTCTTTTCTTTGTATCATAACTTGCCCCAACCTTTTTCAACAGGTCTGCGAGAGTTTCTTCAACTGATGAACCAGGTTCATCTCTCTGTGAACTTAATTTAACCAAACCCTCAGCAACTTCACACGAATCACTTCCCCCTGACTTCTTGCTACTCTCTTCTACATGTTCTTGTTCAATCCCACAGATAGGAGGCACCAACAAACCAATAGTGGGTGAATGATCAACCACTCCTTTCCCATTTCCCCTCTCTTCACCACATGTACCCTCTCTCTCTTTTTCTTTTGCAAATTTCTTTTTAACACCACTCCTACCTACTCCAGATAATTCTATATCCCTGATTGGCCCAATCAGAACAAACTTAGTTTCTAAATTCTCAAACATAGAAGAAATTACCCGAGAATCTTGAGCCTTCTCCGAGTCAGAAGACCCAGTTTCTTCCCCCTCATTCGCTGACTTGTACGACTCAGAATCAGAGGTAGACTCAGAGCCTTGGACCTGGATTGCCTTTAATTTTGCATTCAACTTCTTTGAAAGAGCCCCAGAAGCCACTATTTTTCGAGCAAGCATTTTTACCCTTCGTAGCCTGGGTTTGGGAGTTATGCTGGGTGGAGGAGAGGAAGATGAATCAGAGAGAGTGGATTATGGAGGAGTTCCAAGGTTGTCTTGTAGGTTTGACATTATCACATATTTCTGGAGAGGATAGGTGAATTAGATTTTTGGAGAAGAAAGGAAGTGAAAGTGAAGAATGAGTTTTTGACCGTTTTGGTATTAGGAGGATGGCAGGAGGTAATGATAGTATTTAAAAAGAAATACACATTTAATGGATAACGACATTATTGACAGTGGTCAATTAAAGGTCTAATCAACCTGAAATTTCAGGTTTGAATGAGCGGTTAAGCTTCCCTAGATTTTAGGAAAATTTTGTGGTTTAGAATTCTAAGGTGGACGGAACTGGTTCAAGGCTAACTGATAGAATTTTTTAAGGAGTTGAACAATGTTAGGATTTCTGTTCATGATTTAAATATTTACTTTTCTAATTGTGCAGAGTATAGAAAACATACTGTAGCTTTTAGATGAACCCTGTTCTTCATTTAGAATTCTCTTGAACATGCCTCAATTTACCATAATAGAGAAAATTTTGTAAGAGATCAGTGAGTCATATTAACACACGTCATAGGAGTATACTAATTATAGTATGAAGCTGAATAGATTTTAATCTAGATACTTACACAATTTTAGATTTCCTAGCGAAAGATTTTATTTTTATTTTTTTCATTGTGCATTCTGAGCTGGTCTTATTAGGTGATCTTAATCATCCCTAGTTCTAATTTGTTCCTCTCAAAGTTTTATCTACTCAGAGCTTTAGTGAAGATATCAACAATTTGCTTGTCAGTAGCACAAAATTCTATAGAAATCAATCCTTTCTCATAGTTATCTCTTGAGAAGTGGTGTCTAACATCAATGTGCTTAGTAATTTATGATGAACATTATTCTTTGTCATACTTATAGAACTAGTTTTTATCACAGAAGATAAGAATACAACCCACTTCAATTCCAAAATCTAATCAGCTGCTGTTTGATCCACAACAATTGAGCACAACAAGAGGCAGCAACAACATATTCAGCCTCAACAGTGGATAATGCCACTGAATTTTTCTTTTTAGTAGCCCATGATACAAGACATGAACCAAGAAAATGAGCCATACCTGAGGTGCTCTTTCTATCCACAAGGAAACCTGCATAATCAACATCAGCATATCCTACTAGATTAAAATTACTACCTTTAGGGTACCAAAGACACAGATCAGTAGTGCCTTTGAAATATCTCAGTATCCTCTTGACATCAGTTAAGTGAGATTCCTTTGGATTAGCCTGAAACCGAGCACAAAGCCCTACATTGAAAACTATGTCAGGTTTGCTGGCAGTAAGATACAAAAGTAAACCAATCATACCCCGATACAACTTTTGATCAATAGATGAACCAGGTTCATCTATGACTAATTTAGTGGCAGTTGCAATGTGGGTGTCTATTTCTTTTGATTCAACCATTTTAAACTTTTTGATCAGCTCTTTTGTATATTTCTGCTGATGGATCATGGTTCCATTTGGGATTTGTTTGATATGTAAGCCTAAGAAAAAATTAAGCTCATCCATCATACTCATTTCAAACTCACTCCCCATTAATTTGGCAAAATCCTTACTTAGTTTGTTTGTGCTTACCCCAAAAATTATGTCATCGACATATATTTGTACCACAAGAAGGTCCTTACCTTTTCTCTCAAGAATAGAGTACTGTCAATTTGACCTCTTTTGTAGCCATGTTCAAGCAGGAATTTGGAAAATCATTTGTACCATGCTCTAGGAGCCTGCTTGAGTCCATAGAGAGCCTTGTCTAATTTGTACACATGCTCGGGACATTCCTTGCTCTCAAACCCTGGAGGTTGTTTATCAAACACTACTTCTTTTAGGTAGCCATTCTGGAAGACACTTTTGACATCCATCTGATGAAAAGTGAATTTCATGTGTGCTGCAAAGGCTATGAGGAGTCTTATTGCTCTAGTATTGCAACTGGAGCAACAGTCTCATCATAATCTATACCCTCCTCTTGCTGTAACATTGAACCACCAGTATTGCCTTGTTTCTTATTACTGTTCCATCTTCATCAAGTTTGTTTCTGAAGACCCATTTTGTGCCAATTATTAATCTATCCTTGAGTCTTGGAACTAGATGCCAAACCTGACTTCTCTCGAACTGGTTGAGTTCATCTTGCATTGCATTTACCCAATATGCAACCTGCAAAGACTCCACAATATTTTTAGGTTCAATAAGAGATAGCAAAGCATCAAAAGCATACATATTCTTTAATTGTGATCTAGTTTTAACTCCAGAGGTTGGATCATTAATTATGTTCTCAATAGGATGAGAACTTTGATACTTGTGAGGTTTTATAACCAACTAATTTTTGCTTGATGTTTCTCCCATGTTCTGTTATTGAAGAATAGAATCATGAACAAGTTCCTTTAGAGGATTGATTTTAGTTCCCCCTGTTAGGTTGCCCTGGATGGAAGAACCTCTTCCATCACCTGTTCTTTTTTTGGTTCTGCTTTAGGTTGAGTTGAGATTTGACTCAAATCTTTCGCCAGCCCAATGGCTTCATATTCATGTTCCTGTCTCTCAGAAAGAATGTTAGTTTCATCAAAAACCACATGTACACTTTCTTCTACACACAAGGTTATTTTATTGAACACTTTATATGCTTTGCTATGTGAAGAATATCTCAAGAATACTCCCTCATCACTTCTGGGATCAAACTAACCTAGGGAGTCCTTTCCATTATTGTGCACAAAGCACTTGCATCCAAATTCCCTAATATGGGATATATTTAGTTTTCTCCCTTTAAGTAACTCATAGGGAGTCTTCTCTACAAGAGTTCTAGTCAAGCATCTATTTATGATATAACATGCAGTGTTTACAGCCTCTACACAGAAGCTATGGGGCAGTTTACTAGAAAGAAGCATAGTCCTAGCCATGTCTTTAAGAGTCCTGTTCTTTCTTTCAACTACTCCATTTTATTGAGAAGTCCTAGGGTCAGAGAAGTTATGATCTACACCATGCTCATTACAAAATTCAGCAAACATAGCATTTTCAAATTCAGCTCCATGATCAGACCTGATAGATGCAAGGTGATTACTTAGTTGTTTCTGAGTTTTTCTAACAAAGGAAGTAACATATCAAATGCTTTATCCTTAGATGTTAAGAATAGTACCCAGGTAAACCTAGAATAATCATCAACAAGTACCATCACATATTTCTTACCACCTCTGCTCAATGTTCTCATTGGACCACAAAGATCCATATGAACCAGTTCCAACGTCCTGGTCGTGCTTACCATTTACTTGCTTTTGAAGGATGATCTTACCTGCTTCCCCTTTGCACAGGACTCACAAACTTTGTCTTCCTTGAACTTGATGTTAGGTAACCTTATCACCAAGTCCTTGGAGACTAATTTGTTGAGTTGATTCAAACTTGTTATGCCACATGAGGGGATCATTTTCCAACATACTCAAGCAAGTGAGTTTACTTTTTGAAAGAGTGGACAAATCTACAATGTAAATATTGTTAACTCTTTTTCCATGCAAAATAATCTTGTCAGTGGTAAGGTTAATCACAAAGCATTTGGTAGAGATAAATGCTACAAGGTTACCTCTGTCACACAGTTGTGATACACTGATTAGGGTATATTTCACGTCATATATCAAGTAGACATTTTCAATGGAGTGTGAGTCTGTCTTACCTATCTTTCCAACCCCAATAATCTCACTTTTCTTCACATTTCCAAAGGAGACATTACCTCCTTTTAAGTTCTCAAGTGAAAGGAACCGGTTCTTGCTTCTAGTCATATGTTTTGAGCAGTCACTATCCATGTACCATATTTGGCTACTTCCCTTCACTTGGACCTGTAAAAAGAAATTAGGGGTTAGTCTTAGGAACCCAAACTAGTTTGGGTCCCTTTCTATAGGCAAATGGGTAAATCAAATTTCTTTTAGCCCACCCAGGCAGCCTATTTTTCTCTTGAATAAAAACTTTTTTCTTTTGACTAGCCTTTTCTTTAGCATTACATTCATTTTTGGAATGACCAGTCTTGCCACAGTGTGTGTAGATTTTGTTTTCAGGAAGAGTGAGGTACTTGCTTTTGGGATCCCACTTAGTTTCTTGTTCCTCATAGCCAAGTCCTCTCTTGTTGCTACTGTGATGTTCTTCTAGCTAGGATTGTGCATCAGAAGCCTTACTCCATTTGAAAGTTCTGTCTAGTTCATGCTTTACCTTCCCTAGGTCTTCTTTTAAAACTTTTATTTGCTCATCTTTCCTGCACAACTCATCCTTTATTTTTCCTAGGTTTTCTTCTAAGGTGAGATGTGTGAGATCAACTTTCTTCTTACCTATTGCTAATTTTAGTTTTAAATTTTTAGACATAAGTTCTAGGACACTAGTGTCAAGTTCAAGAACCCAGTTCTTCAACTCAGCATTTTTACTGTCACTCTCATTAGCCCTAGATTGTAGATTTTTGTACTTGGCTTTTAAGATCACACACTCCTTAGACAGCTCTTCCTTCTCATTGTTAATTATCTTAGACTCATTAATGAAGTCCAGTAATAATTCAGACAACCTTTCTTTAGATAGAAATTTTATCTTGTCTTTGAGATGAAGGACAATTACCTCTTGTTCATCATCTGATTCTCTGATGACCATAAGTGTTTGTTCATCTCCAGCTTCATCTTCTAAATCCTCATCAAATGTTTCTCCCCAAGCAGCAACCATAGCCTTTGTTGATCCTCTTTTCCTTTTGGGTTGAACCTATTCTTTCTTCATGTTCCTTCGTTTAGCCCTTTCCTTCTTCAATTCAATTTCCCACTGAGGATAGTTCTTGATCATGTGATTAGTCTTGCCACATTTGTAAAAACCCTCATTGTTTTGTTTCTCAAGAGCCCTTGGTTTGTTGAAGGTTGTACCTCTTGAAGAACCCTTTCCTCTCATTAGGTACTTTTTGAAATCCCATGTGATCGTGGCCATTTCATCATCTTTTAGGTCTGCACATTCAGCTATTCTGAGAGCCAGACTCCTCTCTTTCTTGGTTGCATCCATTTTCGTGGTTTGCTTTCTCAGTTCATATGCAGTGAGGTTTCTAATAAGTTCATCCAACTTAAGAGTAACAATGTTCTTTGATTCCTGAATAGTAGTGATTTTTCTTTCCCAAGTCACTGGTAAGGCCCTTGTCCACCAAGAATAGTACTGTTCATTAAAGAGTGGAGGCCTAGCAGTGGATTGCCCTTCCCAGTTTCAAGGTGGTGCACTCATCTTGATCTTTTTCTAAGGTGTTAACCTCTTCAAGGATAACCTGCTTTGATACCAATTGATGTTCTAAACATCAATACCACACAAGGGGAAGGGGGGGTGGGGGAGAGTGGTTTTTGTGGTACCCAATTTTTGCATATCTGAACTATAGAAGGACCTGGTTCTTCTAGGTGTTCCAACTACCGCTGTTTGCGAAATAATAAATATAGAAAATAAAGAACACAGAGATTTTTATGTGGAAAACACCTATCTCAAAAGGTGAAAAAACCACGGCCTACTACTCAGTAGGATTTTCCTAAACTTTTACTAAAATCACTGAGCCAAAATAGAGTTTACAAAACTCTTTGTAAACCTAAGGATTAACTCTAATCCCGTTGTGGCACACAGCCTCAACTGTTGCGATAACTTCAAGTTAACTCTAACTCGAACACTTAGGTACTAATACAATTGCTTCTATGAAAGGTGAAAGGTACGATGTAAAATCACCTACTACAATTGAACTATAATAAATGATGGACACTTGGAATTTGGTTCTTCTATCTTGTTTAAGTAGCTTCAGGATTGCACATTCGAATCACACATAAATTGCTTACATAATCGCCTTGCTCTTTTGCTCTCAATTTAAGTTTAACTTCTGCTTGTGTGCATTACTTGTAAAAGAGAACAACACTGAGATTTAATAGGTTAGTAATTAGAGTTTGACTGGGATTAAATTGCTACTTTTCTATCGTAGAAGAGTTCATAGTGATCTCAAACTCTAACACGATCTTCTTCCTAAACCGTGTTCTCTTTATGTAAGGAGTCTTTCTCTCCTTATCCAATATGCAACCTTTTCGATCAGATCAGGAGATATCGCTTCTTGATTAGTTGGATTTATCTCCTTCACGTACAAATCACATGTTCAGGTTGATCATCACTGTGCTTTACAAGACGGACATGGTCTATGTCTGAGTTCTTTTGTCAATCTTCAAAACTTCACCTGTTCTTGGGCCAATATTGAGATATATGGAGATTTCTCATAGAAGACCTTAGAACCCTATGGAATTGCTAGGAAATGCCTTAGGAGATTCTAGCTATATAGAAAATTCTAGAGAAAGGACTTACTTGTAAATAATAAGGGCCTTGTATGATAAATTATTATTTACCCACTAACCCCAAGGAAACTAGTATCTAAAGGGAGGTATTCATTTGTAACTTATCAAGCAAAATCAATCAAGTTCTCTACAATAAAAAGCTTCATTTGGCAAATTTATCTTGTCTTTCTTATCTAACATTCCCTTAGCGATCTTGAGTGTAGTATTATAGGCTGACTTGACATAGCAGGATCATGATCAAGTTGTCAAGTCCTGCACGTGTGCTTAGTTTAAGACTATTGACGCGACAAAAGGCTTCGTAAATATAAAAAACAAAACCCCCCGAAGAGAATGAAGCTGACAGATTGAATAACTGAGCCACTTGATTATCAAGGTAAACATATAACTTTGCCTCTCTCAGTAGAGGGAATCTCAACTCAGCTTGGATTTCAAAGTAAGGCTGGAAAAAAGAATCTTATCCTCCTGAAAGCGAAAGGAGTGCAAAGCTGGAGGCTAGAACTTCAAAGGTAGTCATAGAAACGAATGCTTCGCCCAACGAGTGTATTATGAGATTAGTTTCCAAATGGAGATATATTTGAATCAGAAATCTGAGAGTAAATTATTTTTTGTTAATTAACTTTGAAGGGTGTGATGGAGCTGTAAATAGTGATAGATGAAAGATAGATTTTTTATTTTTATTTTTAAAACTTCTTGGCGAGATCAGTACAACAAAGTACCCCTACATCTAGAGGCGGACCGAGGATTTGAAGTATATGGATTCCGGAATCTAATTTGTTTAAGTTACTGGGTTCTAAATTAACAAATCACTATTAGAAAATGGCTATTTTGCGACTGAAAAAGCGGTCAGAAAATGCTATTTTCTGAATACTTTCAGACCGAAAAGTCGTAGTCACGAAATAGCTAGTTTGAAATAGTTTGCGACCGAATCGGTCCGTAATTTGCGACTACAACAGTCGCTAAAGCAAAATAGAGAACGACTAATAAATGCAGTAAGTTTTTGACTGACGTAGTTGCAAACAGGTTAAATTAAATTTTAATTTTAATTTAATTTCCCACTACTTCAGTCGCAAAAACTATATATAATTATAATAATATTTAATTTTATTTGAGTTTTCCTACTACTGTAGTCGCAAATCTGATTTAAAATTATGTATTTATTTATTTTTCTGATTGTCGTGGTCGCAAGTCTAATTTAAAACTATTTATTTATTCATATTTCCGACTACAGTAGTCACATATGTTCCTGAATCTGAAATATTTTGATGCATTTTGCGACTACTATGTGTCACGACCCAAACCCCGGTCGTGATGGCGCCCAACACCTTGTTAGGCAAGCCCAACCTTTAGAACATTCTCAAAGCCAAGTTACAAAGCTTCTTATTAGTTATTAAATTTAAAATATCAATTAAGCAAAATCTTAGTCTGTGATAGTGATAAAAACTGTGCGGAAACCATAATAATATCAAAACAGCCCATATCAGATATGGCGTCACGAGTCAGAGCCTCTAGATACAACAGAGCAACATCCTATACATATGAAAGTCTAGGTGCGGAAGTAAAAGAAAAGGGCAAGAGGAGAAATCGGGTCCTGCGGACGCCGGCAGCTACCTCGATGACTACGACAACTGAACTAGGCAGCAATAGTAAACTCAGCTATGCCTCCGGGATCCCTGTATCTGCACACAAGGTGCAGGGAGTAAAGTGAGTACTCCAAATCAGTGAGTAATAGCAATAAATAATAACTGAAAGTAAGAAATCTTGTAAGAACACTACACAGTTCTATAACCAACAGTAAGGGCAGTAAAGATCAGCAAATCAGGGAAAACTGGTAAAAATCTCCTACAGTCCGATAATTTACCAATACTGCTGCGACGCGCAGCCCGATCCATACCTAATATTGCTGTGGCGTGCAGCCCGATCCAAATATAGTATATACTGCTGCGGCGCGCAGCCCGATCCAATAATAATAGTCGACTGCGCTCACTTGGGGTGTGTGCAGACTCCGGAGGGGCTCCTATAGCCCAAGCACTATAATACTGCGGCGTGCAGTCCGATCCACATAATATATCACTGTGGCATACAGTCCGATCCATATAATATATCACTGTGGCGTGCAGTCCGATCCATATAACATACTACTGCGGCGTGCAGTCCGATCCATGCATGTATATGTATATACTGCTGCGGCGTGCAACCCAATCCGGTGTATATCAAATACCCTCATTATGGAGTCCTTGACCCCTCTCAGTCAATATAGACTTGGCCTCTCGGGCCCACTCAGCTAAGATAGGGTTTCCAACCCCAGGTATTCCTCATTTTGAGTGCAAATTGCTAAGACCGGTTCACATTATGTTTCACAGTTTAAGAATATGAATGAGAGTATGATTTCAACAGGTAAAGTGATGTCAATTAGCCCAACATGCTCCCTAAGGGTCCTACAGATCGGCACAAGGCCCCAAACATGGCAACTAGCCCAAAATATACTGACTAATTCAGTCTCAGTCAAAGGTACAGCCGAGTCATGAATCGGGATGGACCGAGTCCGAATCCCCTACAGTAACGTCACCACACTCATCATGTAGCGCGTATCTCATCTCAACATAGCACTACATAGTGCAAATACGGGGTTTCCAACCCTCAGTACATCATTTATAACCATTACTCACCTCAAGCCGGCCAAAATCCTAGATCGCCTTGCGCTTCCCTCGCAAATCAACCTCTTCGTGCGTAGAATCTAGCCAAAACCACAAGGAATACGTTATGATAAGCTAATGGGACATAACCCAATTGAAAGAACTCGAAAAACACCCAAAAACACGAAGTTGGCAAAACCCGAGCCCCGGACCCACATCTCGAAAAATTATATAATTAACATCACCGGCTTCCTTATCTCGCCACGAGTTCATACATACCAAATTCACAAAAATCGGAGTCCATTTGGCCCCTCAAATCACTAGTTTTAAACTCTTTCAAATTTCAAGCCCTAACCTCCATTTTTAACCTTAATTCCCTTGGATTTTCGGTGTTAATCCATGTTTTTACACCATAATAACGAAATATAAGACCAAGAATCCATACCTGATGAAAACTCTCAAAACCCTCTTCAAAATCGTCCAAAAATTGCCTAAGTCCGAAGCCCCAAATGTTTTCTCCTTCAAAATTCGTGAAGGGGACTTAATATTGCTCTGCCCAGTCATTTCCGTTTATGCGGTCCATGCACCGCACCTGCGGCTTCCGCTTTTGCGGTCAAAACACCGCTTATGCGGTTCAACTTAAAAATCCCAGGGCCGCTTCTGCGATCGAAATCCGCTTATGCGGTGCCCGCTTTTGCGGAAAGACTTCCGCTTCTGCGGAATATACCACGCCCCCTTAAGGACCGCTTCTGCGACCCCATAGCCACATCTGTGGAACCGCTCCTGCGGCTCATTTTCCGCAGATGCGGAAATACCAGAAGCCAGAAGATCAGACCTGTTGCATGCTTCCAAAATTCCCGTTTAACCATCCAAAATCACCCCGAGGCCCCCGGGACCTCAACCAAAAGCACCAACACATCCTAAAACCTTATTCAAACTTGTTCCAATCCCCAAAACACGTCAAAAAATGCTAAAACCATTAAATCACATCGAATTCAAACCTAAAATTCTCCAAAACTTCCGCAATATGCATTCAATCAAAAACCCGACCAAACGATGTCCAAATGACCTGAAAATTTACAGACTTACTCTTGGAATTCCCTTCCGACCCCCGGATCAAAATCCCACATATCAACCGGAATTCGCCAAAATTCAACTTCGCCAATTCAAGCCTAATTTTACACCGGACCTCCAAATCCAATTCTGATTGCACTCCTAAGTCACAAATCATCCCTCGAAGCTAACCGAATCACCGGAATTTGCATCCGAGCCCTCTAACTATATAGTCAACTTCTGGTTGACTTTTCCAAAACAAGCTCCCTTCTAAGAGGCTAAGTGCCTCATTTCCAACTAAAATCAATCCAACTCTACCCGATCAACTCAAATACTGATATTAAATCATAGAGAAACATAATATGGGGGAAACGGGGCGGTAACTCACGTGAGACGATGGGCCAGGTTTTTACATCCCCCCCAACTAAAACAAAAGCTCGTCCTCAAGCGGGTCAAGAAACATACCTGGAGCCTCAAATAGGTGGGGATATCTACTCTGCATCTCCTGCTCGGTCTCCCAAGTAGCCTCCTCCACGGGCCGACCTCTCCACTGCACCTTCACTGAAGCAATATCCTAGGACCTCAGCTTTCGAACCTCTCGACCCAGAATAGCCACCCGCTCCACATCATATGACAAATCATCATCTAACCAAATCGTGCTGAAGTCCAACACATGAGACGGGTCCCCAACATACTTCCGGAGCATAGATACATGGAATACCGGATGCACACTAGACAAGCTGGGTGGCAAAGCAAGCTCATATGCCACCTCTCTAATCCTCCTGAGTATCTCAAATGGCCCAATGAACCTCGGGCTCAGCTTCCCTTTCTTCCCGAACCGTATAACACCCTTCATGGGTGAAATCTTCAACAAGACCTTCTCGCGTACCATATAAGACACATCACGAACCTTTCGGTCCGCATAAATCTTCTGGCACGACTGTGCTGTACGAAGCCTCTCCCGGATCAACTTCACCTTCTCTAAAGCATCCTGAACCATCTCAGTCCCCAACAATCTAGCCTCGCCGGGCTCGAACCATCCAACAGGAGATCTACATCGCCTACCATACAATGCCTCATACGGGGCCATCTGAATGCTTGATTGATAACTGTTGTTGTTGGCAAAATCTGCAAGCGGCAAAAACTCATCCCAAGAACCTCCAAAATCAATAACACAGGCATGCAACATGTCCTCCAAAATCTGAATAGTACGCTCGGACTGCCCGTCCGTCTGAGGATGGAATGCTGTGCTCAACTCCACCTGCGTACCCAGCTCCCGCTGAAATACCCTCCAGAACTGAGAAGTGAACTGAGTACCTCTATCTAAGATAATAGACACTGGAACCCCATGTAACCTGACAATCTCCCGAATAAAGATCCCTGCCAGCCGTTCCGAAGAGTAACTAGTACATACTGGAATGAAGTGCGCAGACTTGGTTAGCCGATCCAAAATCACCCAAACTGAATCAAACTTCCTCAAAGTCCAAGGGAGACCACTCACAAAATCCATAGTAATCCTCTCCCATTTCCACTCAGGAATAACCATACGCTGAAGAACACCGCCCGACCTCTGATGCTCGTACTTGACCTGCTGGCAGTTGAGACATCGAGCTGCATAACTCACAATAAACTTCTTCATCCACCTCCACCAGTAATGCTGTCTCAAGTCCTGATACATCTTTGCGACACCCGGATGAATGGAGTACCGCGAGCTGTGGGCCTCCTCTAGTATCAACTCCCGAAGCCCATCCACGTTGGGCATGCAAATCCGGCCCTGCATCCTCAGCACACCATCATCATCAATGGTCACATATCAGACATCATCATGCTGAACTCTGTCCTTAAGGACAAGAAAATGTGGATCATCATACTGGCACTCTCTGATGTGGTCATACAAGGAGGACCGAGAAACAACGCAAGCCAACACCCGACTCGGCTCTGAAATATCTAATCTCACCATCCGATTGGCCAACGCCTGAACATCAACTGCAAAGGGCCTCTCCCCAACTGGAATATATGCCAAGCTGCCCATACTAACCGCCTTCCGGCTCAAAGCATCATCCACTACATTGGCCTTCCCCGGATGATACAATATGATAATGTCATAATCCTTGAGCAACTCAAGCCACCTCCGCTGCCTCAAATTAAGATCTTTCTGTTTGAACAGATGCTGAAGGCTGCGATGATCAGTATACACCTCACATGAAACACCATACAAGTAGTGCCTCCAAATCTTCAGAGCATGGACTATAGCTGCTAACTCCAAATCGTGCACAGGGTAGTTCTTCTCATGGGGCTTCAACTGAAGAGAAGCATATGAAATAACTCTACCCTCCTGCATCAGCACACATATGATCCCAACTCTCGAGGCATCATAATACACAGTGTAGGAACCTGAAGCTGATGGCAATACCAATACTGGAGCCGTGGTCAAAGCTGTCTTGAGCTTCTGAAAGCTCTCCTCACACTCCTCGAACCACACAAATGGAGCACCCTTCTGAGTCAACTTGGTCAAGGGCGATGCAATAGAGGAAAATCCCTGAACAAACCGGCGATAATACCCTACCAACCCAAGGAAACTATGAATCTCAGTGGCTGAGGTCAGTTTAGGCCAACTCTGCACCGCCTCTATCTTCTTTGAATCAACCTGAATACCATCACTGGACACCACGTGTCCCGGAAAAGCCACAGACCCAAGCCAGAACTCACACTTGGAGAACTTTGCATAAACCATCTCCTCCTTCAATCACTGCAATACTACTCTCAAATGCTGAGCATGCTCCTCCTGGCTACGCGAGTACACCGGGATGTCATCAATAAACACAATCACAAATGAATCCAGATACGACCGGAACATGCTGTTCATCAAATGCATGAACGCGGCTGGGGCATTTGTTAGCCCAAAAGACATAACTAGAAACTCATAATGCCCATATCTCATCCTAAAAGTTGTCTTCATAATATCAGAATCCCTAATCTTCAGCTGGTGATAGCTTGATCGAAGATCAATCTTCGAGAATACCCTCTCTCCCTAGAGCTGATCAAACAAGTCATCAATACGGGGTAGTGGATACTTATTCTTCACTGTCACCTTGTTCAGCTGCCTGTAATCAATACACATTCTCATTATGACATCTTTCTTCTTCACAAATAAGACCGGTTCACCCTACGGTGACACACTAGGACGAATAAACCCCTTATCTAGAAGTTCCTGAAGCTGCTCCTTCAACTCCTTCAACTCAGCTGGTGCCATACGATAGGGAGAAATAGAGATAGGCTGATTGCCCGGCACCAGATCAATACCGAAATCAATGTCCCTGTCCGGTGGCATGCCCGACAGGTCACAATGGTAACAGAATCAAGGCTAGGAGTCTCAGCTCCAACATCTCTCACAAATGACAAATATGATAAACATCCCTTTCCAACCATCCACTGGGCCTTTGAGAAAGAGATTACCCTGCTGGGTACATACTCAGTCATACCATGCCACTCGATCCTCGGAATACCCGGCATAGCCAATGTGACTGTCTTGGTATGACAGTCTAGAATAGCATGGCACGGATATAGCCAAACCATGCACAGAATAACATCAAAATCTACCATGCTCAACAACAACAAATCAACTGGGGTCTCTAGACCCCCAATAGTAACAAGACAGGACCGATATACATGGTCCACAATAATAGTATCGCCCACCGGGGTAGATACGTGCATAGGTAAAGCAAGACACCCTCGGGTCGTACCCAAATGAAGAGCAAAGTATGAAGATACATAGGAATAAGTATATCCAGGATCAAATAAAACTGAGGCATCCCTGTGGCAGACTGAAATAATACATGTGATAACACCATCTGAAGCAATAGCATCTGACCGGCCCTGAAGAGCATAGAATCAAGCCTGACCACCACCCGATCGGCCTCCCCCTCTGGGGTGACACCTAGCTGCCTGTCCCTCACCCCTAGCTAGCGGGGCGGGTGCTGAAGATACTGGGCGAGAAGATGAGGGCTGGCTCCTCTGCTGAGATGCACTGGATGCACGGTGGGGACACTCCCTCCGCATATGCCTGAACTCACCACACTCATAGTGACTCCCGGGCACTGGGAAGTGGGACTGAAGGGAACATCTCGCGCCAGAGTGGATAGCTGATGCACTCGGCCGGGATGAACCCTGAACAGATGGGGCATGAGACGAATTCTGCGCTGGAAGTGCACTAAGAGATGGCTGACTTTGCTGAGAGCCCTGATAACCCCGACCAGAAGATGACCCACGATACTCTGAGCGAGCTGACTGATGAGGCCTGAAAGAACGACCTCTGCTCTGCTGAACCTGGCACCTAGACGGAGCACCACTGAAACTACCTGATCCTCGAGGCCTCTTGGCCTCCCTCTCCTCTATCTCCTAATAGCGAGCCGTCTCAATATCACGAGCAATATCCACTGCATCCTCAAAGGTATGGCTCAGGATCCTCTCTCGAGTCATCAGAATACGGATGGGATAAGCGAGTCCGTCCATAAACCGTCTAATCCGCTCCTGATCAGTCGGGACCATCCATGGAGCATAACGAGCCAACTATGAGAATCTCACCTCATACTGCGTCACAGTCATATCTCCCTGACAAAGCCACTCAAACTGCCTATGCAGCTCCTCTCTCTGCGACCGTGGTACCCACTTCTCTAGAAAGATAGTGGAGAACTCCTGCCATAACAACGGCACTACACCTGCCGGCCTACGCCACTCATATGCCTCCCACCATGCAAAGGCTGCTCCTGAGAACTGAAAGGTGGTAAATGATACCCCGCTCGACTCTAAGATCCCTACTGTCCGAAGCATACGTCAACACTTGTCGAGAAAACCCTGGGCATCCTCGCCCGGAATACCGCTGAAAGTAGGAGGTGAGAGCCTGCTGAACCTCTCAAGACGACGTTGCTCATCGTCTAGCATCACTAGAACCCCATCACCCTGAACCGGGGCAACTGGTTGGACTGGGGCAACCTGCTGAGCTGGTGGCGCCTCTGGTGTCTGCAAACCCTGCACTACCTGCTCGGGCGTGCGAGCTGCGGAGGTCTGATGACCACTCCCAGTTTGAGAAGTAGCAACGACAGTAGTGGCCGAGACTGCCTAAACCAGGCCAGTGCAAATCGAAAGAGTCTGAGCTAGGGCCTCCTGAAGACCCGGAGTCACAATAGGCACAGCTGGTAACTGAGCAGGTGCTGCTGGAGTCTCTACAGCTGGAGGGTGATCCTGAATGGGGGCGACTGCTTGGTCAACTGGCGCTGCCCTGCCTCGACCACGACCACGGCCGCGTCCATGGCCTCGAGGAGGTGGTACTGGTGGTTGTCCTCCACGTCCGGTAGCACGGGTTCTCTCCATCTGCGAGAGAATAGAATATAGAAATTTAGTTCTTGGATCAACAAAGTCGAACGACAAGGATTTCAAGAATATGAAGTTTTTCCTAAAGATTCTGCAGCCTCCCGAGGATAAGTACAGACGTCTCCATACCGATCCGTGAGACTCTATTAAACCGGCTCATGACTTGTGAGACCTGGTAACCTAGGCTCTGACACCAACTTGTCACGACCCAAACCCCGGTCGTGATGGTGCCCAACACCTTATTAGGAAAGCCCGACCTTTAGAACATTCTCAAACCCAAGTTACAAAGCTTCTTATCAGTTATTAAATTTAAAATATCACTAAAGCAAAATCTCAGTCTGTGATAGTGATAAAAATTGTGCGAAAACCACAATAATATCAAAACAGCCCATATCAGATATGGCGTCACAAGTCAGAGCCTCTAGATACAATGGAGGAACATCCTATACATATGAAAGTCTAGGTGCGAAAGTAAAAGAAAAGGGCAAGAGGAGAAATTGGGTCTTGTGGACGCCGGCAGCTACCTCGATGACTTCGTCAACTGAACTAGGCAGCAGCAGTAACCTCAGCTATGCCTCCGTGATCCATGTATCTGTACACAAGGTGCAGGGAGTAAAGTGAATACTCTAACTCAGTGAGTAATTGCAATAAATAACAACTGAAAGTAAGAAATCCTGTAAGAACACTACACAGTTCTATAACCAACAATAAGGGCAGTAAAGATCAACAAATCAGGAAAAACTGGTAAAAATCTCCTACAGTCCGACAATTTACCAATACTGCTGCGGCGCGCAGCCCGATCCATACCTAATACTGTTGCGGCGTGCAGCCCGATCCAAATATAGTATATACTATTGCGGCGCGCAGCCCGATCCAATAATAATAGTCAACTGCGCTCACTGGGGGTTTGTGCAGACTCCGGAGGGGCTCCTACAGCTCAAGCATTATAATACTGCGGCATGCAGTCCGATCCACATAATATATCACTGCGGCGTGAAGTCCGATCCATATAATATATCACTGTGGCGTGCAGTCCGATCCATATAACATACTACTGCGGCGTGCAGTCCGATCCATATATGTATATGTATATACTGCTGCGGCGTGCAGCCCGATCCTGTGTATATCAAATACCCTCACTATGGAGTCCTTGACCCCTCACAGTCAATATAGACTTGGCCTCTCGGGCCCACTCGGCTAACACAGGGTTTTCAACCCCAGGTATTCCTTATTTAGAGTGCAAATTGCTAAGACCGGTTCACATTATGTTTCACAGTTTAAGAATATGAATGAGAGTATGATTTCAACAGGTAAAGTGAGGTCAATTAGCCCAACATGCTCCCTAAGGGTCCTACAGATCGGCACAAGGGCCCAAACATGGTAACTAGCCCAAAATATACTGATACTAATTCAGTCTCAGTCAAAGGTACAACCGAGTCATGAATCGGGATGGACCGAGTCAGAATCCCTGACAGTAACGTCACCACGCTCATCATGGATCTCCAAATCCAATTCTGATCGCACTCCTAAGTCACAAATCATCCCCCAAAGCTAACCGAATCACTGGAATTTGCATCCAAGCCCTCTAACTATATAGTCAACTTTCAGTTGACTTTTCCAAAACAAGCTCCCTTCTAAGAGCCTAAGTGCCTCATTTCCAACTAAAATCAATCCAACTCTACCCGATCAACTCAAATACTGATATTAAATCATAGAGAAACATAATATGGGGAAAACGGGGTGGTAACTCACGTGACACGACGGGCCGGGTCGTCACACTATAGTTGGAAATAAGTCAAAAAATTGGCAATATTTGCCAAATTCCAGCTCTTTTAAAGCAATACCACCTACCAATTTAAATATACAACAACCAATTAATCTACCATGCTAACTAATCAATCCACCATTGCAACTAATCAAATTCATAAAATGCAAAACATAAATATTTGTAACTAAAACATCCAAAAAGAGTTAACATTCTGGCACCTTCAATCTAGTCTAAAATATTACAATCATAGTCAAGTATAAATATTACCAAGTCTAAACATCCAACTACAATAAATGATAATGTCTAAAACATCAATAACCATAATAAACTAAAGCTCATTATCCCCGCCATCGTTGCCATTCGAAGGAGCAAACGGACGTTCCGCTCATAAATTTCTCCACTAGACTCTGCAATTTGTTAAAATTTGCGCGATCTTCTTTTCGTTCCTCCTTCAATTCTTCAACTTCTTTCCATAATGCTTCCACCTCTTTGTGATCTTGCGAATAACTCATATCACCAAACAACAACAATATCTTAGAACGACCTACAGAATATTGTGATCCAAGACCATAGATTCTACCTTTCTTTGCGCCACCAACCACCTACGTCCATATTGAAACTACATCATTGTGTGACACTTGGGTTGAGCTACAATCCTTGAAAATGGGTTGACTTTGATGCCATTCCTCAAAACGTTGCTGATAGGCTTCCTGAAATTAAAATGGAGTCAAAGTGATACTTGAAGAAATTAAAATGTACGTTTCACAGTTTTCTGATGAAGCATGTATCTATAAAAATACAAACAGAGACATAAACAATTAAATTGTGTAGCTATACTTGATTCATTTATTTCAAGCAATCCACTCGGCAGAGAAGTGTTTTGGCAAATGAGAAGTAACAATGAAAAAGCTCTATTTTACTTTTTGCTATGAAGGTAATAAGCTACAATAAGCACATGCTAAATTAAGAGGATAAGTTCCATTCATGTGCAGAATGGGATGTCCCAAGAATCCAATGTCTCTAAGAAATGCCCTGCTTTTTCCCTACCTGATTCCCAGCTCTACGAGTGGACTTTGCCATTAGGAGTGAGTAGAACTTTTAGACTTTCTAAGGTAGATTAGCCTCTCTTGTATTTCATCTTTTCTCTTCATCTCTTCAAACCTTACCCAATTTTCTTTTGTTATATTGTTTCTTTATATGTGAAGTAATCACATGCTCAAATTAAGAGTACAGAGGACGACATGATGCTAAACAAAACAAAAAAAGCCTAAACAGGAAATGCACGACAGTTACAATCATATGCGTTTCTTCTTTTAATACATTTCAGACATCTCACAAAGTGCTGCTGCACTAGAATATAATCTTATATGTAGGAAGCGAAGAGCTTATGTTTTCAGAAAAATCTTCTCAACTCTCCCTCTAACTCAAAATATTCTGATCAAGCCAACATAAATTCAGAGTAAACTGCTGGAGGCGATTGAAATCTCTCAAAGAGCTTCACTAGAATCTCATATCACGAAAGAGAGCAGTTGGAGCCTGATTCTTACGATTAGTTGAGCACCAATTTCGAGTTTTATGATTTTACAAGATTCAGGCAGAAGGCTTAACAGTTGGAACGAGAAGATATTATGTGTTAGATCTACTATGTGTCACTATAGTACTATTGTGCTATATTCCTAGAATGGCTCACTGTTTCGATAGTTCCTCCTTCCCAAAATTTATTTTTCAGTATAACCACATAAAATTTGACAAGAAATGAAACAAAAGAGTATAATCAGAACAACTTCGAAGGGGGGTGCCTCAAGTTCAAGGAGAGCAAGAACTAATGACGAAGATGCTGTTGGTGAACAATAGAACGATATGCATGATGGTGATCAGGATCAATCTAGTGGAGCCGAGTATGATATGTCTGACTGATTAGTTCACATTCATTTCAGCTGATCGGATAATTTACAGCAAAGAATTAGGGAATTTTGTTCTTTGAGAAGATTGAACTTTCAAGTAATGTTTTACCAGTGCTCCAATGATTGTTTGGACCTACAGTTATTCTTGTTCCCTCTCTTCCAGTCTTATACCCTCTGCATAGATGTTGCCTTAGGTGTAGCGACTTGTGGTTTAATTTTCGGTGTCAGCGTTTTCAAAAAAATTCTTCCTGCTTTTTTGCATGTTGTGGTAGTATGTTGCATTCTGTATTTAATTGTTCGGAAGGTTGGTTGCAGAACAAAGATCTTAGAGGTAGTTTGGTAGTGTGTTAGAGAAAATAATGTGAGTAAAGTGAGTTCATGAACATCTGCTAATGCTATTTTATTTGCATATTGAGGGCCATGGTGATGCATTCAAGTAGAATCTCTCCTTCAGTGCATACTCTCTCCAGAAAGAAGAGGTAGACACCAAATAAGTGTGTTATTGCCCTTAATGTTTTCTGTTTAATTTTCTTCTTTAACAAAGCTAGTGAAAGTGGAAAGAAAACACCAGTTTTATTTCAGCTGAATCAATATAAGCACAATCCATTCAAATCACAGCTCTAGACCACACAACCCAGAGGACTAATACCAGTGCCCATGAAAGGGATACTGCATGCGACAAGTATAAAAGTATATAATCTAAAAACTACATCAACACGAAAGAACTTAGGACTTGTATCAAGATTCCATTATCAAGTAGTCCATCAGCTATCCAAACAGAGTACCTAAATATGCTCACAGTTGCATTTGTAAAATCTTATGAGCCTCGTTAAAATTTTTAATGAAGGGCTAAATGCAAACGATCTTAACCTTGCTTCGAGCAGGCTTTGCACTTCAAAGAAGAAGAAGAGACAAAAAGGAAATAGAAGGATCTTACATATACTCTTGCAGAACGCGGCTCGACCCATTGTATTGTTCCATCCTTTTTCTTTTTCAAACGCTTGTCCTCAAAGACCTCAACATAAGTCACAACTCCCCCTTTTTCCTTTTCCTGCAAAAAAATGAAGTTAGATAAAGTTCAATTGCATCTAGTTAAAATCAAAACAAATATAATAATAAAGTTACTATTCTCCTTCGATGGGTCTCCATACTAATTGAACCTCCAGTGTGCAATGAGCCACCCGTATTGGAGGCTGGGCAACCTTTGCAGCATTGCTCCTCTTCTTAAATCTTCAGAAGCCCATGCCACAATAAGTCTATCCCAAAAGTCTTTTAGCATCCAACCGGGCTTCTCGCCCTTCTCTCGAGCTTTATAAAGGAGATTTTTAAGCCGATCAGCAGCATTTTTCTCGAAATTATGACTTATTTGCTGATGATATTTGCACTACCAGAAAATAAGCCTATTGGAACGGATGTTTTAGCAACGGTGACATAACCGTTGCAATAGACAATCTATTGCAACGGTTGTTACCGTTGCATAAGATATTCCACCCTATTGAAACACTTCTAAGAGTAAACCGTTGCATTAGGATAATAACCGTTGCCAAAGATAAATCTACAGCAACGGTTACGTTAACCGTTATAAACGATTCATCAATAGAAACGGTTATGTGAAAAATTAAGCTATTGCAACGGTTTCATTTTCCCACCAAATTTTCCCTCTTCTAATTTTACTATACTGGATTTACCTTTTTCTTTTGTTCAACCCTATAGCTTTTTTTATTCTCCAACTTTCCTCTTAAGTCTTAAACATCAGAACATATTCGCTCCTTCTCTTAGCTTCAACCCTAACCTCTTGCAGCCGTCAACCTAGCATACCAGTAAGAGGAACCCTAGAAAGACATTAGCCACCTTTGCCGCACCACCCTATCTCCCTAGCGCCCAATCTGAAACCCCTATTCTCTACACGTTAACTGAAAACCCAGAAATGATTAAACCAAAAATTCCCAAAATCAAATCAATTTCTAATTCCCTAGCCAAAAAATCGACCACAATCTGTCCGAAAAACTATCCAGGCCTCTGTTATATTCCACCATAGCCTTCGCCTTTCATCTCTCATCCACTGCTGTTTCAACCTAAGTCACTAACATAAAACACGCACATACTGTCACAGATAGAGAAGACAGTGACGAGACAGAGAGGGTCCAGAACGAGAGCTTCCTTATTAAAAATGGAATTCAGTTGAGATGAAGTTCGATTTTTCGATTCAAGATTCCATTCGGGTTCGTGTTTGGGATTCCTATTATTTTTAATCTGGTCAGGGCGATAACTCATTGCCTGTCCGTGTAGCTACTGTGAAATTTGAATATATTGGAAAATAGTTCAGGTTCCTCTTTCTCCTTTTCTCTGTTATTTGAGATGATACTTTCATGTGTTGTGATTGAAATATGCTGCTAGCCTATTCTCTTAATTGTTTACTGATTTCATATGTATTTGTCAAGTTCGTTATATGAATCAGTTATGGTATAGGATTTAGTTCTTATTGTGTTTAATGTATGAAGCTAATTCACTAAGGAAATGATAGAACGATGATTTAATCTCCCTCCTTTTGGTTTAAATTCTAAAAAGGGTAAAGGTCTCAATATTCTCCTGGATTAGAGGAGGATGGAATCACAATATTTATCACAAAAAATAGGTGCATATACAAGTGGGATATTCAATATAATTTCTTGACTGATTACTGAAACCATTTGATAAAACAATTTCAGCATTTAGGTCCAAGTTTTTGTTTTAGTTTTGACCTTCTGTTTTCTTCGAATGGTCTGGATTTTGGATATTTATTTCATTGATTGGTTAGTCATACACAGAATTGTTATTTCTGGAATGGATCCAAATATGATTTGAGCCATAATTGAAGGGGATTGGGAAATTGATAGTTTATTTAGCTTTCAATCAAGTGTTAATAGCAATCTGTTACAAAAGCTGGAGAATTGATGGAGAAAGGAAGAAATTCTACTGCTAAACTAAGAAAACTAAGTAAAATAAAGACAAGGTTTTCATTCCTAAGCCTCTTAAGAGCTTAAAGTGTTATTGTAATATCAAATTTGTTGGAGTATTATTGTGAATGAATCGCGTTGAGATTGCTTTCTTTTCTTTTGAAATTGTCTAGTGAAGGATGTCGAGGGGTCTTTCTCTTCTACTCTTTCACTTTATGTTGTTCTAATCATTTCTGGTTTGTTGTATTTCCTAATGTTGCTTTGGCTATTCTAGGTTTGTAGTTAGTTTCTTTCTAATTTGTTTCTCCTCTTGCTTGATGTATTGATTTGCACATGCATGTCTGAGTGTATGTGTGTGTGTGTGAATATAATTGATTGTTCTAGACTAATGTAAGCCGTTGAAGTTATTGATTTTGAAATGTTTGTTCATCTTCTGAAGTTATTAATAACTTGTTCTCTATTTTTCCTGTACTCTAGATATGTCTACTAGATAAATATGAAAAATACTACCCTAGAACATTCTAGAGAATTCTATGTTTCTCCAAAAAATCAACTTTACTTTATTTTTTTCACAATATAGGACACAATCACGAGGGTAGCGCATATACACGTGAATAACTTGATGTTAGTCATATCTCAATTGGACTACGGTAAGATATTATGGTCCTTTACCTTAAAATTTTACTTCATGCTAAGAAGCCTTAATACATTGTATTGAATACATGCACCAGAAAGTGTTATTCTTTTTCTTTATCCTTTTTCTATATATATGTGCTTCACAATGCAAAGTGGGATTTCTAATTTTCCTTAATTGAGTTTCCTGCACGAATGCAAGGACAGTATTCTTTCTTATGCTTGTGTCCTATCTTTCCAGTTTCCACTTCTTAATATGTGCATTTTTAGAATTCTGTCATATCAAATACAATGACTTCCCTTTACCCATGCAATTTTTGGTCTTCTTATGCCTTAGATAAAGATATTTTGTCAGTAGCATCTTTTCACAAGAATCTGGACTGCTATTATTCTGTTAGATTCTGTTAAATTTTAACATCGGTGCATCTGGTTGCAGAATCCATCCTTGATGAAAGCATGCCAGGTTTAAATGCTAAAAGCCAATACATCATAGAAATCGAGAAGAAAATCGAGGACATTAGTGTATAAATTGACAATCTTACAACTGCTTTGACCAAATTGCAGGTTTGTTCTTGGCTAGTTTTCAGTTTATCATGTGTGGTAATACCTGACTTATCCCAAATGAATTGGCTTATTCGAGGAAGGCCTTGTACTTTGGAAGATTTATCTCGTGACTAGTACTGCATGGGAAGGTAGAGAATAAATTAGTATGAGAAAATATGCTAAAGTAGTCAAAATGAGTGAACTTGTTATACTGATCTTGTGTTATTAGGAGTAGGATATGATCCGTTCAGATTCAATAGGTTGAATTTAGTGACAATAATGGAAGATATTGACGGGTAAGTTCTAAATATTTGAACTAAATTTGGTATTGGAAACAGATATGGTATAGCACAAGAGAAGTTGTTCCTCCAACCCACTTCGCCAATGTTTTCTTCCATCTGGGGCAGGGAGCAGAATCGTTTATATGTATTAGGGAACATGTTCATTCAAATGAACAACATTGCCTTTTGTCATCGAAAAGAAAAGAACACCATTGCCTCTAAATAGCTAAAAAGCTTAAGGTAGTGTCTCTTTTATTAACTAACTGATGCCGGACATATTTTGATGATGCTTATGCAAAAACCTAAACGTTATTGCCTTAATTTTCCTGTGTGATTATCCTTTGATTATTAAAATTGGCAAATTCTGGGAATATTGAGGGTATGTAACTTTTTTGTTTGGTAATCAGTTTGTTAACCCAAGGATATTACCGGTTCTCTTACCTGATTTTTTTGTTCAGAAAGTGCAAACTACTATGGTAAAGAACAACTTGAATCCAGTTTGGAAAGAGGAACCTATGCGTTCAGTTCCACAAGATCATAGGGCTGCAAAATTGGTAATAATTCCATTTTACCTATGTCGGACAATATTGAGCAACTCTTCTGTAGGTATGGAGCTTAAACTCTTAGGGGTCTTGGTAGGTTTTAATTTAACAGTATGTTCAAATCTTCTGGTGGTTGATGTTGTAGGAGTATCTGGATGCTTATATTTTACTATCATTCCCTTGCTCGACATGTTATCCCATCTCCCAGACAATAAGGAAGAAAGAACAATCCACAGCAGGTGCATTATATTACTTCATTAAATTCAATGATAAATTTGAAAATATACTTCTTTATTTAATTTTTTCATTTAGCCTGCTGTTGACTTTAAGACTGTGCTATCGCGATTGATGGAGAGATTGTCAAACTATGTTGATTCAAGTCCTGAAGTAAGTAATCAATCGTTTAATGGCTTCTGCTTTGAGATTTTCTTGATTTCTTCTCTTACTTAGGTGTAAGTTTTTGATTATTTAGGTGTTACCTAACTTCCTTCAAGTTGAAACATTTGCCAAGCTAAGCAGTGCTATCGGGAAGGTAAATCTGCTTGTTTTAACATCTGATTTCACTACTCTCCGGTTTGTAACTTGTAGTTGGATTTGTATTTATAGGCAAACTTTAGTCTGTAGCAGGACCAGGATGTGTGATTTAGAACACCTGACATTAGCATCTCAACTAGTTAACAGGTTCCTTAATATGCAGGTCATTGATGCACAAATTGATATACCAGTTGTTGGAGCCATTTCTTTGTATGTATCTCTACTCAGCTTCACTCTCCCTATTCATCCTAATCGACTAGACTACATGGATCAAGTACTGGTATGTTCTTGTCAGTTTGGTAATCAAAGTTACAAGACAATATGGAAATTTTGAGGTTATAACACTGAAACTGCTATTGTTATTCTCTGATCTCTATGAAGCCAGTTGATACGTAACATGTGGTCACTTTTTTTGTGAGAGGAGGGTAATTATTTCTTTGATCAATTTAGTGGTCAGTAGGAGCGTTAAACACACCAGATTAGGAAATCCCAGAAGAGTTGTAGCTAAAGGGGGGAGAAGTATGGAATGCCATTTCTCTGCTTGATTTACTTTCCTGATTGTTGGTAGGGAGCATTTGTCAAGAAACTTTCTGGTAAAGCAAAGCTTGAGGATAGTAAAGCGACAAAACAAGTTGTTTCTCTACTGAGTGCACCGTTGGAGAAATACACTGACATTGTGATAGTTCTAACTCTTTCAAATTATCCACGTGCCATGGATCACCTTGATGCTGGAACAAATAAGATCATGGCGACGATAATCATTGAGAGCATCATGAAGAATGACACCTGTGTATCAACTGCTGACAAGGTTATAATCCCCAGTGTGTAGTGATTGATCACTAGTTCGATTATTTTGGTTCTCTCTTTAATTGATTTACGACTTTTCCCAGGTTGAGGTTTTGTTTGAATTGATAAAAGGGCTTATCAAGGACTTGGATGGAACTTCTACCGATGAGGTGGACAGATAACATCATCAATTTTGATTACTTCAAATGTTTGAATTTGTTATACTTTTTATACTAGTTCTGCAACCACTTTCTATTCGGATACTTTCTATCAACAAGCTTTTGGACAGTAATAATCTTTCAGGATATCTTCCTCCTGAGTTTTCAGCATATCCGCCTATTCGGATAATGTAAGTCCCTACACACACACGATTTACATATATTGAATCTCATATGCAACTTTCATCAGCTGTATGTGCGCAAGATGTATAACTATATCTTGACAAGCAATGTCTCTTTCTAAATTTTCTTATGCAGCCAACTTGATAACAACAATTTCAGCCGATCCGGTATGCCTATGATCTATCACCAAGTCCTTGCATTTTCCTGTTTTCTTATCATTTTGTGTGGTCTGGTGGGGAGAAGCTATAAATTGCATTAGTGTTTTACGACTGAAATGCTACTGTTGAATTAGTATTGTAAGTTGATTGCACTACTTATTATTCACTGTTGGTTATTATTTGGTTAACTCATTTGCAGAAAAAGTTATTATAATTGTTATTCCTGCCTATATCATTTTCTTACTCTAGCATATGTTGTGATATGAAATAAGGAATTAACTAGTGGTCACAAAACCAAATTTGTGCAAACTGACTTCTTTTCCTTTTAAATCCTATAACGGGACTAATTTGATATGTTGTTCTTTTTAGTACCTTGCATGTGCATTTAATGTCCAAATTTGGGTCTTGATAATGTGTTTTTGTAGAAGAGCTAGGCTCATGACTAGCATCTTGTATGTCCATTATTATTTTTTTCTTGTTTGATCAATTTATTTAGTCTAGGCATTCAAAATGAAAGGTAATGACTTTATTTATCCTCTTTTGTAGGTGGAGTAGATCAAGAAATAGAAGATGAAGGCAATGAAGATCTAGACCTTACTTAAGATAAATTTTGAATTGCTATAGGTGAATGTTCTAGGAATCTTTTGTTGTCAATATTTTGAAACTTACTATCTTGAAATGTATTAACTTATGCACTTGGGGTAGAACATTTACTTTTATGGATATTATTAGCTTGTTGGACGAGTTATATTATTAATAGTTTTATTTTGTGATTTATTTAAATTTTAGTGTTATTATAATTATATATATATATATATATATATATATATATAAATTTATTTATAACATGAACTATGTTTCTGTTTTAAATAAACTGTTGCAATAGCCTACCATAATCGTTGCAATAGGACACAAATGGTGTTCCATTAGAATGCAAACCATTCCAATAGATCCGGTAAACCGTTCCAAAATTCTATCTAAACTGTTCCAATAAGTAGTTAAAACCGTAAAAATACAAAAACAACCGTTACAATAGCTTTAAGAGACTGTTGTTATATCCATAAATAACCGTAACAGTAGCTTACGAAAGTGTTGCATTAGATAATATGATAATGGTTATGAGCCATTGCATACACATTATAGTAGCGTTTTTAAACCGTCCCAATTGGAAGGAATAATCGTTCCAATAGAGAAAGGGAAACCCGTTGCGATAGATGTCTCTATAGCAACGGATATGAAAATCGTTCCAAGAACCGTTCCTATAGGTCTATTGGCACGCGAGCGGATGTGACGGTCTCTAAACCGTTCTAATATCGCTACGGCAACAGTTTAGCTACCTACCGGAACGATTTTTCATGTGTTACCGTAGACTAATTTTTTAGTAGTGTTGGCACTCCATGCACACCTTGTCTTTATTGAAAACATTAGATGAAATAAGGGTAGTATGATAAATAATACAAAAATTATGGATTTTGTACCGTAAATTGATTCCACATCTGATCTCTATAAAAATACGGTATATCTAACCATTTACTCCAAGCATCTCGATAAAATGCTTTAACACAATCCACAACCACCTTCATAGATTCATTGGAGGGAACAAACCTGCATTAAAATTTACATATGTTAAAAATATATTCAACAATACAAATGAATAATAAAGTAATTTCTTACCCAATAGTCCCATCAGGAATGATAATCAGTCTATGAAGGGAATCATATGATACAATCGCTTCAAAAGTCTGAGTCTGTGTATCATCAGGAGCAGGTGTAGATGTATCAATGGATGGGAATGACGGTATGGTAGAGTCTCCAACATGTGGCCTAGAAATACTAGGAGTGGATGATGATGGAGATGAAGATGGAGCCATAGATGCGGAACCACCATTCTGACTAACATGGTAGCTTGGGTTTGGAGGGAATGATGACGGAGGCATAGATGAGGAGCCACCATGTTGACTAGTATGATAAGCTGGCGAAGAAGATGGTATAGTGTGCATGCTCTGGGAATTAGAGATAGGCTTATATCGAAATGGATCACAAGGGGGGCAAAGTAAAAAATCCAGGTGGCACTAAAGTCTGCTGAGGAGGCGGAGGAGTAGGAGGCGGAGGAGGATGAGGAGGACCCATAAATGGCATAGACGAGGTAGTGAGAGCTGAAGTGTACTGAGGAAGCTGGGAATCGTGTCTTATCTTCCTTTTTTTACCCGGCGCCATCTGTGTAACATAAGTATATTAAAAGAATTAGGTGAAATATGTTAAGATATAAAAAATGTAAAGAAATTCTTCAGCTTATTAAATTAAATGAATAACGAAAACACATAAAAACCGACATGTCAATCCTCTTCGCTTGATCGATATTCATTATTTAATTCTTCCTCATCGCTTGTTTCATTTTCATCAAGCAATTCTTCCTCATCGCTTGTTTCATTTTCATCAAATGATTCTTTCTCGCTTGTTTCATGTTCATCGGTGGGATCTTCCTCCATGTTTGTACGGGATGTTCCTTCCTCAAAATCATGCTGATTTTCTCTACGAGTAAGGACTGAAGGATCATATTCTTCATAGACGCCTTTACTATGCTGCAATTCACCCACTAATTCATCATCAACACTTTCTTGAACACTCGAAATATCATTCTGGTACGCGACTTCTAATGCATTCTCAACTTCTACTCTACCAACGGGCTTTGTTTTAATTACTATCCGCCATGTGGACTTATTCTTGCACAAAGGATAAGGAACATAATACACTTATTTCACATTTTGTGCAATGATAAATGGATCATAGAATCCATAATCCTTCGTGTGGTTAATTTCAACTATTTTATATTGAGGGTGAACTTTTGTACCTCTAGTAGGTGTTGGATCATACCACTTACACCGAAAGAGTACCAATTTTTTTTTCGACCAACCGAAATACTCTAGTTCTAAAATCTCTTGAAGCACACCATAATAATCAACATCTCCATCACCTTTTACCCACACCCCACTATTATTGGTTTTCTTATTGTTAGACCATTCTTCTGTATGAAACTTGTACCCATTGACAAAGTACTTAGACATCATTCTGAATTTGTTATAGTCAGGTCCCCAAGCTATATCACGCAAAAATGAGTCATTAATTCCATTTGCTGGATTATGAACCTATATAAAGATAAAGAAAAGTTAGAATTTTAAAGATACATGTACCTAATTTGTAGCCACAAAATAGAACTTACAAACTCCGTAAATCATTCTGAAAATCTTGGATAAATAGCATCATGCCCATTTATACCTATAAAGTAACTGCCGGACAAAATTATAACTTTTATTAGTTAAAATAACTTTGATCTTGTAATAATTGCCTTTAGTATAAATTAATACTTACTTATAATAAGGTTGTACCTCTGGACAATTCAATAATACATGTGTTGTAGCAGATTTTTTCTCTATCTCAGTCAAATTTCGCTTTTTACTAGTTTTCGGACCTCTACCTGGATGATTAAATATGAAAAATGGTGGTGCCAAAGGATCATTAACACCTCCATCATCATGCCGATTTGGCCTATTTCTCAAATATGGCACATCATGTTCAAAATAATATGAACAGAAAAAGAAGTTTCTTTAGCCAGATGTGCCTCGCATATCGATCCCTCAATCCTTGATCGATTTTTTACGGTGCGCTTACATTTTCCAATAGTCCTACATAGCACAATATTTAGATGAAATAATGCTTAATTAAAACAAGTCTAGGAAAAATAATTTAAAGTCATTACCTCTCATAAGGATACATCCATCTACATTGCACAGGCCCTCCAAGTCGTGCCTCTTGTGCAAGATGAATTGGAAGATGTTCCATTACATCAAAAAACCCAAGAGCAAAAATTTTTGCCACTTGTTTAAAGTTAAGAAAATGTTACTCTCCATGTAAGCTAAGTTCTCCACCTTTAATGTGCTAGAACACAACTCCTTGAAAAATAAACTTATCTCAGTAATGGGTTTCCATATTCTATCAGGCAAGGCTTTGAATGCAATAGGCATCAAAGATTCGAGGAAAATGTGACAATCATGGCTCTTCATAGACGTCAACTTCCATTTTTTCATGTCAACACACCTGGATAAGTTTGACGCATATCCATCAGGCATCCTCAAATTCTTAACCCAATCACAAATCTCTCTTCTCTCATCTAAAGTGAATGTGTAACTGGCCTTGGGCTTCTGAATCTTATTGTTCAAGTATGTCAGGTATAACTCACTTCGCCTACAATATTCCTTTAAGTCCATCCTAGCTTTCAAGTTATCTTTTGTCTTGTTATTGACATCCATTATTGTATTAAACAAGTTGTCAAAATTTTTTCTCTCGATATGCATGACATCCAAATTATGCCAAAGAAGATTATGTTTCCAATAAGGTAACTCCCAAGATATGCTCTGTTTAGTCCAATTGTGCGTAACACCATAACCAGGTATCTTATTAGACATTGGAGACTCTGTTACCTTTAGTAGAAACCTAATTCTATTCCAAATTTCTTCCGGAGACAATGGTGACAGTGGCTCCTCAAAATCAGTTTGGTTATTCATAAATGCACTAGTATTTCTCCTAAACTCGTGATCTATAGGCAAGAATCGACGGTGGCAGTCAAACCATGTATTCTTTCCTCCATATTTCAACGTAAATGCTTTTATATCTTCCATACAAGTTGGGAAAGCTAACTTTCCTGCAGTCGACCACCCGGACAACATTCCATAAGCAAGAAAATTATTTATAGTCCACATCAAAGCAGCACGCAATCTGAAGTTTTGTTTAGTTGATATATCATATGTTTCCACACCTTCATGCCACAATAACTTTAACTCATCAATTAAAGGTTGCATGTATACATCAATCAAACTTTTCGGATTGCGCGTACCTGGAACAATGAAACTTAGGAACAAATATGGACTTGTCATACACAACTCAGGAGGAAGATTATATGGCGTAACAAACACTGGCCAACATGAATATGGTGCAGCAGAGACAGAAAAGGGATTGAATCCGTCTGCACATAAACCCAACCTAATGTTTCTTGGTTCACTAGCAAAATCTGAAAACACCCTATCAAAATGCTTCCATGCTTCTCCATCTGACGGATGACACAGAATACCAGGTGGCCTTCTATTTTTATAGTGCCATTTCATATGAGGAGCAGAGCTCATTGATGCATACAACCTCTTTAACCTAGGTATAAGGGGTAAGTAATGCATCGCCTTAACTGGAACCTTCTTGCTTTTTGAATTTATGACCTTTTTGTAACGAGATTGGTTACAAAATTTGCAATTTTCTAAGGTTGCATCATCCTTATAGAATAACATGCAATATTTCTCACAACAGTCAATCCTCTCTGATGAAAGTTCTAATTTAGAAACCAATTTCTTTGCTGTGTACAAATCTTTGGGTAGATCAATTTTATTCGGATTAAGTTCATTCATAAGGCCAATAATAAAGTCCATGCCTGCTTGCGAAATACTTGAATCCGATTTAATACTTAATAATCTAACTGCGACAGACAGCTTAGAATGCATTGAGCCTTCATACAATGGACGACTTGCTTCCTGTAATTGTTCATAGAAGCGCTTAGCATCCTCATTTGGTTCGGACTGAGCCTCCGGGTTCATCACAAAAGCATCCCTAACCATTTCACTGAATCGATAATTTTTAGTATTATTCTTTGCTAATGGGCTACCCTCTCTACCAAAAAAGTTTTGAAAATCGACGTTATCAACACTAGCAACATCCTCTCCATGAATAGTGCACACGTAATAATTTTTTATAAATCCTTTTTTATAAAGATGAACTTTAACAACATCTGGCTGTAATAACTTTGCACCCTTGAAAGTGACACAAGGGCACCTAATCATCCCTTCACTGAGAAATTTATGAAGTATTTTCACTTTAGCCACAAATACAGCAATCCCTTCTATAAATTTCTCCCTCAATCTACTATAATTAGGATAAGTTCGATTATATATCCATCTGCGATATGCAAGTTCCATCTACACAAATAAATCCAAGATATTTAAAACAATATATATTACTTAGTATAATGCCAAATAATTTACTTATAAAATGATATTTAACTTATTTTGTGAAAAAACGTGCGCAGTTGCCACAAAATTGGAGACTAAATGTGCAGCTGGATTCACAGGTACGAAAGTAGGAGTTTGCATCATGAAAACCCAAAGTACAAGAAACCTTGACATTATTACCGTGAGTACAGTTAGCTAAACAGGTAAAGGCCAATAAAGAGCTGAAATTCATTGTTCATGAGAATGTGATGTCAGGAATATGAGCTATTTTCTAATCTCACATATCCATTTATCGGTTGTGGATGGCCAATTTACAGTAGACCTACTTTTTTCTATTCTTCTTTGTCATTGAATTATTGAACCTAATTTTGCCACTTAATATTGGAGATGTCATAGTGTATATTAGCCAGTAAAGAAACAAAGAGCAAAACGAATGCAGCAAGACAAGGAATACACATACATTATTCAGATGATAAGGAACTGAACAGATGCATAATCGCTAGCAAGAATAAACAGGTGATATCCATCACTAAATAGAGTGAAGAACAAATCTTGATGAGAAACTGAACAGATGCATAATCGCTAGCAAGAAGGCAGCTACACTGACTACATAACTACAACCGATTAAAACAAGCGACATCCAAATTCTTAGCAAAAACTGAAATAAAGGTAGAAAAAGAGATATGTGTGTTATTGTAAGGTAAAATTGGTATGAATACAACGAGTTCAACGATATCCAAAAGGAATTTATGGGCCTTGAGAGCATCGACCCCCATTTGTAAGCAATTGGGGAGGATGAAAACACACCTTGGAACCTCAAAAGACTGATTATGAAGGAGTAGAAGCCGCGCTCTCCTGCTATATTCTTTTGCTCGGTTGAAACAAATTTCAAGCACAGCTATGGTGGAAGCTTTGCTTTTTCTAGGTTTGCCTCTGTCCGCCCGTGCCTCGTCCGCCCATTTGCCTCTGTTAGATGGAATTGAAGTTATCGAAAGAGAGAGAGGAGGGAAATTGGGGAAATAGGGCAGAGGAGGGAAATAGGGCGTGCACAAATTGGGGAATAGGTTTTTGGCCTGAAATATTAAATTTAGATTTGTGACTACCGCGGTCGCAAACCCGCTTAAATATTCTTTTACCATTTTAATTTTAACTTAGCGACCGACGCAGTAGCTTTTTTGGTCAACCAATATTTTTGACTTGTGACTACCGTGGTCGCAAACCCGCTTAAATATTCTTTTACCATTTTAATTTTAACTTAGCGACCGACGCAGTAGCTTTTTTGGTCAACCGATATTTTTGACTTTTTATTCTCTGACCGAGTCAGTCGCAAAAGTAAATGCGGGAAATTGGCCCGCTATTTTCACACTGCTTTCGTCGGAATAATAATCTAATTTCTTTTTTAGAAAAGGTAATAAAAATTCAGATTTGTTTTCGACTACAGTGGTCACAAAAGTAGTCCCATTAGCGACTATTTTGTTTTCAGTCAGAAATTTCAGTCACTAATTAATGTTTTTCTAGTAGTGAACTGTTTATATTCGATGAATTTCTTTAGACAAATACATAATTTGGACAAAAGTTAATGGGTTCGACCGAACGCGCACGTCGTGCTCTAGCTCCGCCCCTGCCTACACCAGTGGTTAAATATAATAAGCTTTAGATCAATAGCCTGCAATTTTAGTCGACAATAAATCGGTTGCACATAATATGACGTTGCAACAATATAAGTTATGGGTACTTAAGGCGCACTGAAGATAAATAAATAAGTGAAATAACATTAACAACAACAAAATTCAACAAACAAATTGCCATCATACTCTTGTAATATTTGTGAACAACGTTGCATACATGGATGCAGTGCAGACACACCCTCAAAAAGAGCAACATCACTTAATTGGGAGGGAAACTTGGAGGCGTGGATCAGCTTAATTTGCTCATTGAACACTATATATACATCTCTTTCTTCTTCAGAAAGGTCTATAAAAAGGTGAACTTGCTCAAACATATTCAACCAATGTTGCTGTCTAAGTATTGGATGGCTGTCTGATGAATAATACTGATAAGAGACAACCCTCCTATATTCATGCAAATTGCAACCGTGCTTTTCAACTGAAGTTTCATGTCCATTTCTTACCTGTATAGAAACAAGTTCCACCTTTTCTTCAGGCACATTACTATTCATGGGTTGTAAAGGAATGATTTAGTCAATTCATGAATCTTTTGAAGAATGTCCTACCTGTGCCTACAGTTTCAGTACGATGCATTTTTGGTTCATAATTTATGTTCTCAATTGCAATGTGAAGTTCTCTTTACTCCTCTCTTATTTTACATAGGAAGTTTTACCTCCTATAGTAAAGGTATACGCCCTATTTATTATAGAGATTTTTACATTCCTATACATTATATGAAACTATATTACCCCCCATACTAAGGGTTTTACTATAATTACATTTTATATACATTTTAAAGGAATTAATGATAATAATTAGTATCTTAAAATTACTCTAACATAGCTTCTACTCCCCCACGTTTATCTCTCCACATCCCCTCCCCCTCCCCCACGTATCTTGCACCCATCTACGATTCTACCATTGACAACCATTAAAAAGTTTTGAAGCTTTGAATTCGAATTTGGGTTTACAAAAACATTATTTGTTTGAATTGGATATTGTTGTAAAGAATTGGGAATTCTCTCTATGTCTCTCTCTATCTCTCAATTCCTAATTTCAGTAATGTAAAGTAAAGGAAAAGAGAGCAGCAATTCTACCATTGACAGCTATTAAAAAGCTTTAAAGCTTTGAATTCGAATTTGGATTTTCAAAAGTCGTTACTTGTTTGGATTGAGTGTTGTTGCAAATGATTGGAAATATGGTTTGGAGTTTATATCTCTATTTTGAGGGATTTTGGTGAAGATTAGACTTGATTTTGACTGAATTTCAGATTGAAACTCAAAGAAGAAGAAGAAGAAGAAGAAGAAGAAGAAGAAGAAGAAGAAGAAGAAGAAGAAGACGACATGATATACATTATATTTACGAAATTGTAGTAAAATGGTAGAAAAATTATATTATGTTGTTTATATATTTTTTATTTATTTATTTAACTATTGTATGAAAGTTGAATGACATTGTATTAAAATTATATTTAAGTTGAATGATATTATAGTTGCATATAACTGAGTAGAAATAATATATGAAAATTATAGATAAGTTGTATACTATATAATTAGTTGTATGAAATTTGTTTTTATTATGTATAAATCAGATACAAAAGACATATTGTATAAAATTTGTATTTAAGTTGTATGTTATTGTATTTGTATTTAATTGTGTAGAAATAATGTGTGAAAGTTGTAGATAAATTGTATAATATGTAATTAGTTATATGAAATTTATTTTTATTATGCATAAATCAGATACAAAATATACAAAAGACATATTGTATAAAAGTTGAACAACACAGTGAATTTTCCCAAATTCACTGTGATTTCCCAATTTAAATTATCTATGAATTATTGCTTTATTTTTCTGTTTTCTTCGAATTCACTTATTTTCTCCTTCTCATTTTGAGTAACTGTTCTATGTGAGATTGCTAATTCGTAAGCAGCATTTCGTTGTTTTTTCATGACTTTCCCATATGAATATAATGGTTGAAGTATTGAGCAAAAACTTAGATTTTAGGTTTCCCTTTTTTTCTTGGTTCTCAAATTAGATTATCACCAATCAATTTAGGAAGTTTAGTAACAAGATCAACATATGCTTGTTTATTTGTCCCCACATGGATTTGAACTTATTTTTCTTTGTTAACTCTAATAATTTTTTTCAATTTTTTGACCCATTAGTACTATAGAGGGGAGATTTTACTCTCTGCCTGAATGAATTCTTAAATTTGGATATATAATTTGTTGATCTTGCTTTCCGTATAATTCTACAGTATGTGTTCTGTTTGAAAGGGAAAGAACATGATCGCAAGAAGAAGATACAAAATCAAAGATATGATATAGACACTGAAGGCAAATCAGGAAAGGATCAAGATGGCTCTTTTGAGAAGACAAAACTTGACAAACAATGGATTGTCAGCCTTTTAAGGTGGATTGTATATATTTCGTAAACAAAACTTGTTTATACCGGATAATTAACTAAACATGAATATTAAGGGTAATAAAGTTTTAAATAGTGTATAGGAATAAAAAATTCCTTTATTATAAACTAAATCTATTTTAAAATATTATTTTCTATAGCTATCTTTTATATTTTACAGCAAAATAGGTATTTATGGTATATACTACTGTTGAGGCATGAAATATGTTATTTATGTTTTTCTCTCTCTTTCTTTGAATTAACACACGATTCTCTTTCAAAATCTCAACAAAATTCTTCTCTCTTCCTTCTCTCTTCGAGAATGGGCAAAGGAAAAGAACAAAAATCGAGTTAAAAAAATGAGAGACATAGAGAATAACAGGGGATAGACAGCAGGGAAAGAGAAGGACGACCATCGATAAACTTTTGAGCAAATTTTGAGAAAATTCGTATAGTTCTCAGATACCTTTTTTATTTTTCCTTTTTGATTTCCCTTCTTGAAAAATGAAAAACAATCCAAAAAAAGATTATCTCTTCCTTCTCTCTCTTCGAGAATGGGCAAAGAAAAAGAACAAAAATGGAGTTAAAAAAACGAGAGACATAGAGAATAACAGGAGATAGACAGTAGGGAAAGAGAAGGACGACCATCGATAAACTTTTGAGCAAATTTTCAGAAAATTCGTAGAGTTCTCAGATACCTTTTTTATTTCCCCTTTTTGATTTCCCTTCTTGAAAAACGAAAAATAATCCAAAAAAAGATTATCAGCGCATTTGGCTTAGCTGATTTAGAGTAGCTGATAAGCATTCGGTGCTAAAAAGTACTTTTATGTGTTGAAACTGATTTTAAAAATAAGCAGTTATGTATTTGGATAAAAGTGCTGAAATTAATAATAAAGAGCTGAATAACTAGGTATACGAAGAGTTTTGTTTTAAAAAGAAGTATTTTATAGATAGAATAGTAAATATTTTGATCAAACCTAAAGTGCTTATAAGCTGAAATTTAATAAGTTGGGGGAGGCCAACTTGTGACTTTTGACTTATTTTTGACTTATACGCACTTTTAATTTTACCAAACACGTAGATAAGCCAAAAAGTGCTTATAAGCCAGTTTGACCAGCTTATAAGCTTAGACAAACACGCTCTATAGCTATTTTCGGTTCTAAATTCAGTTTCCAACTTTGGATTCACCTTTTTTACGCCAGAGAAGATTTTTAGGACAGGGTTTTTGTTCGTATTTTTAATTTTAATACAATGTATACAATATTTTGCTTGGCCAAAAGCGCCATCTTTGGCGAACTTTCTTCTCTTCTTTTTGTTATTTAGTCAGATACAATGATACAAATACATCGTTATGTAAAAATTCACTCAAATACAAAAAAATTTCATACAAATACATTTTCCCTATATTTATGTATTTCGAAGGTTTGTATTTTTTTAATACAGCTGAATACACCTGTATTCATACATATTGTACATATAGTATGCATGAATATAAGATATAAATATTAAAATACACTGAGTACAAACATTGAAATAGAACATAATATAAATAGTGAATACATTTAATTTTAATATACAATGAAATACAGTAAAATACACTGAATACAAATAGAGATACGGTGAATACATTCAATGAAATATAGTGAATACAGTAGCAATAACATGTATTAGGGATAACTAAAATACTGTTAATATAAATATATTTGAATACATTGAATATAAAATAGTGAATACGGTAAATACAAATATTGAATCTAATGAATGCAACAATAAAAAATAAATATTGAAACCCAGTAAATACAACAGGTAAAATACAACAGTTATATACAACTGAATATAGGCAGTAGGTTTGTGTTTAGCGTCTTAAAATTTATTCTAATTAATTGGGTTGATAATGAGGCGTGTTAGAATTGTTTTTATTGAGTTTTATTAGGTATGTATCATGCCAATTGATTCTATTTTCGTTATTAGACAGCTGGACAAACTTATTTTTAAGGTGATTGCCTTTGCTGTATTCATGAATACATGGCGCGAATACATGTGAATACAGTCGCGTACAGCTATAACTCCCTATTTTTAGGCAATTTTTGCTACTGTATTCATGAATACTGTAGCGCGAATACAACGAATACACTTCTGTAATAACTGAATAATAGCTATAAGAAATAATTCTATGTATGAGATATAAGAAGTTAATAGCCCCTAAACAATAGTGATTTCTGAAAATTCCTCAATTATATATCAGACAAGGCTCTATTTCTAGTGGTGTTTTAGCATTTTTGGCCCACTCTTTGGAAAGTTAAAAAGAACATTTTTTTTCTTCCGAATATCACTAGTGTTTGGGCAAAAGGAAAAAAATATTTTAGAGAAGAAGCATACAAAATATTGTTATCAATAATTTATTTACAATACTACTCCTTACTAATTAAACTTAAGAACATTGTTCCCGTCCGCTTCTTTACTGTAATGTTGTCACCATTATCTCTCCAATTCTTTCTTGTTTAAAATCTCATCAAATCTCAAACAAACGTTAAAAACATAACTAAAGTCTCTAATAAATCTTAAGACTCTACACCAACTATACCTTTCTCAAGGCTTCCAGCCATCTCTGTAACAACATCACATGAGAATTTTAACTCGGAAGTTACTTGTTCAGTTTCAAATGAAACTAGTTCTTCCCCCTCAGTCGTAGACTTCAAGGATTCATCTATTTTTGGGGTTCATCTGATTGACTATATTGCAGCATCTTCTTTGCCTCTTCACTACCCGTCACTGTCTTGTATGAAATTACCTTGAAATGCCTAGTCACTGTCTTGCATGCAATTACCTTGAAATGCCTTTTCTTGGGTGTTTGGGTGGGTGATGGTTCATTGGGTGGTGAAGATGAATGGGTTTTTCAGATGTGTTTTTCATTAGATTATTATAGAAGAATTGAGAGAAGGTTGAGAGAATCTGGAGTCTTGAATTTTCAAAGATTAGGAGTAAAGAAATGGTTAAGGTCTAATCAATTTAAAGAGGGAGGAGTTGGAGTGTGTAACTGTAACGATCCAACCGGTCGTTTCGAGCCCTAGCGCGTCGTTCAGCAGTCTGAGACCATGAGCAGCTTCAGTTCAGGTATTATGACTTGTACGTGTGGTCGGAATTAATTTTTTGGGAAAGTCCAGAGTTAATTTAGAAGAAAAATTCTTATTTTGGAAGCTTAAAGCTGAAAGAATGAATTAGGATTGGAATTATGAGTAAACGACCTCAGAATCGGGATCTGAAGGTTCCAGCAGATTCGTATGATGATTTCGGACTCGGACGTATGCCCGGATCGGGTTTTGGATGACCCGGGAGCGTTTTGGCGCCTATTGTGGAAGTTGGCATTTTGGAAGAAATTTCATAAGTTTGGTTTGAAGTGCGTTTCAGTGTTATAAATGTCCATTTGGAATTTCGAGACTGGGAGTAGCTCTGTATGGTGATTCTGGAGTTGGGAGCATGATCGGAAGTGAATTCGGAGGTCCGTAGATCTTTTTGGAGCAAATTGGCTAAAGGTAGCAATTTGAAAGTTTTTGAGGAGTTTGACCGGAGGTTGACTTTTGGATATCGGGGTCGGAATCCAATTCCAAAAGTTGAAGTAGGTCCGTAATGTCAAATATGATTTGCATGCAAAATTTGAGGTCAATCGGACGTGATTTGATAGGTTTAAACATAGGAAATAGAAGTTGGAAGGTTCAAAGTTCATAAAGCTTGAATCGGGGTGTAATTCATGGTTTTAGCACTGTTTGTTATGATTTGAGGCCTCGAGCAAGTCCGTAATGTGTGTTGGGACTGGTTGGTATGATTGGGTTGGGTCCCGGGGGCCTCGGGTGGATTTCGGATGGTTAACGGATCGAAATTGGAATTTGGAAGAGAGATGAAGGCATCTGGTTGCTGGTATTTTCGCTTCTGCGGTTGGTTGACCGCAGAAGCGAACGGGGAGCCGCAGAAGCGGTTTTGGTCCAAAGCTTGAGCACTGCAGATGCGGTCAAAATTCCGCAGAAGCGGAACCGCATCTGCGGAAGGGGCATCGCAGAAGCGAGAAGGGGCGGCATGGGAAGGAGCTGCAGAAGCGGCCTTTGGACCGCATAAGCGGAACCGCTGGTGCGGCATGGCTTCCGCAGAAGCGGAAATGACTGGAAGCAGAACCTTGTTTTAAATCGTGGGATTGAGTTCATTTCTCCCATTTCTTCATGATTTGGGCGATTTTTGGGGAGCTTCAAGAGAGGATTTGGTCGTCAATGTTGAGGAAAGTGTAACAACCCAATTCCCGTACTAGTCGTGATGGCGCCTCTCGTGAAGACATGGCCAGCCAACTAACCCAATTCGTCTCTTTCAAAGTAATAAAACACAAATGGATAGAAAAATGCGACTTAATAACATTAATTAGCAAAATTTACAATCCAACACAGCCCGACCGGGGTGTCACAAGTCACGAGCATCTATAAGAAAGAAGTCTCCACTATACAGTCTAGAAATACACTGAATAAGATACATGAATAACATGAAAGGACAGGGGTGCTGCGAACGCTGACAGTCACCTAGCAAAAAAAAACCTCTACAACTCCGTTGTCATACAGCCAATACCCGCTACCGGGTGCATAAATACCTGCAACTGCATGCGAGGTGCAGGGACTAAAGTGAGTACTCTAACTCAGTGAGTAATAAAAGTAAATAATAACTGAGCAGTAAGAAATCACGTGAAAATCACCACTAAACTGTATAGAAGCCGGGTACAATTTTTCTGACAAAAACAGTAAAATCTGTGATATCTTTATAAATACCTTGGATCAGTTCAAATCTCTTTTGAAAGTGGTATTTTCAAAAATTACGAACTCGATTTCAACACAGTTAGTGCTGATAAGCACAGAAAAATCCGCCCCTCGGGCACAATTACCACAGTATGACAGGTAAAAAGACAAGTAAATATGCAAGATGAGCACATCAAAGTTCGCCCCTCGGCCAATGATTTTTGTTCCTGGTCAGTCATTGTTACCTGACCGGTCAGCCATTATTACCTGACCAAAATGCGTATTACAGTGCCATTGTTACCACTGATCAGTCATTGTTACCTGACCAAAATGCGTATAACAGTGTCACTGTTACCACTGTCTAAAATTTAACCGCTCTAGATGGGTACCCGCGCTCACTGCGGGGGTGCAGACTCCGGAGGGGCTCCTACAGCCCTAGCGCTATCAATAAGGCCTGAAATCCTGAACATATCGATATGAGGCTTGAAAGCCTACTCATAATACACTCGAGGCCTGAAAGCCTCCTCACAATACACTCGAGGCCTGAAAGCCTCCTCAAATCACTCAACATATCCTCACATATGGCCCTCGGCCTCAATCAGTCCAAAAATAATCATAAGCCCCTCGGGCATCAGTAAAATAATAATGCTCAGCTCAAACAATGGTTCAATATCAGTTAAAAACTCTAGGTTGAGTAAAAATATAGTTGACTTCATGAAACAGTGTAATTCAAATGGACTGAATTCAAATAATATTTCAAATAGTGAGGAAAACAGTGATGATAGCTCACAATGAGTTCAAACGGTCGGCAATGAGCCCCAATTATGGCAATAAGCCCAAGTCATAGTAAAAAACAACAAGTCATACTGAAATACAGGGTAAAATCAACAACCGGGACGGACCAAGTCACAATCTCCAATGGTGCTCTACCCCACACTCTCTATCCGGCGTGCAAGTCACCACAATATAGCACTATGGGTGCAAATCTGGGGTTTCAAACCCTCAGGACATCATTTACAATCATTACTCACCTCGAATCGGTGAAATCTCTAGCTCGCGACGCCTTTGCCCCTCAACTGGCCTCCACGCGTGTCGAATCTATCCAAAATCAGAGAGAATACATCACAATATGCTAAGGGAACAATACTCAATCGAAAACAATCGAAAAATAGCAAAAATCTCGAAGCTAGCAAAACCCGAGCCCCGGGCCCACTTCTCGAAAAATTACAAAACTCACATCACCGGATTCCTCGTCTCACCACGAGTCCGCACATATCAAATTTACCAAAGTCGGAGTTCAAATGCCCTTTCAAATCCCAATTTTTTATTTCAAAAACCAAGCCCTAGTTCTTCCAATTGTTACCCAAATTTCCAAGAATTAAAGGTTGATTCTTTAATAAAATAAAATTTCTAGGTCACGAGACTTACCTCCAATCACTTCCCGTCAAAATCCTCTTCAATTTCTACCAAAAAGCTCTTAAGGTGGTCAACAATGAAGGAAAAATGAATAGGCTCACGGATGAAATAATCAAATAAAACCCTTCTGCCTAGGTGCTTTACACTACGCGAACGCGGTCCAAGACCCACGTGTTCGCGATGACAAAATAATGTTGACCCCAATTTAACCTTACGCGAACGCGGCAACCAGCCCGCGAACGTGAAGCTCCAAAATCTCCAACTACGCGAACGCGCCCCCTGAGGCCGCGATCGCGATGAGAAAATACACATGGCCTCACATTCCTTCTACACGAACGCGATGCTATACTCTACAGAACAATGCGAACGCGACCCTGAGCTACGCGAACGCGAAGACCATTTTCCAGGCCTCTCAAATTTACTCTGCGCGTTTGTGACTCTCCCCACGCGAACGCGATGAAGAAAACTTCTGCAACATTATAATTCCAAGAATGGTCCGATTGACCTCCCGAAATCACCCCGAGGCTTCTGGGACCTCAACACCAACATATCCCAAAACATCATACGAACTTGTTCCAACCATCAAAACACGTCAAACAACAATAAAATCATCAATTCACATCGGATTCAAGCCTAAGTTCCTTCAAAACTTCCGAAACACGCATCAGTTCAAAAACCCAACCAAACGACGTCCGAATGACCTGAATTTTTGCACACACATCACAAATTGCATATCGAAGCTATAAAAACTCTCGGAATTCCATTCTGACCATCGGATCAAAATCTCACCTATCAACCGGAATTCGCCAAAATGCTAAATTTGCCAATTCAACACTAATTCTACACCGGACCTCAAAAATCAATTTCGATCGCACCCCTAGGTCACAAATCATTTCCCGAAACTAACCAAATCACCGAAAATCACATCCGAGCCTTCGAACTCATAAGTCAATGTCCGGTTGACTTTTTCCAACTTAAGCATTCCTTAAAGAAACTAAGTGTCTCATTTCTTATCAAAACCGATCCAAATAAACTCTAACATACCACATACCGATAACGAAACATGAAGAAGCATAAAATGGGGAAAACGGAGCAGTAACACATGAGACGACAGGTCGGGTCGTCACATCCTCCCCAACTTAAACCAACGCTCGTCCTCGAGCGTACCCAGAGTTGCTCTAGAAGCCAACCAATAGCTGAATGATCTTACCAAGCATATACCCGGGGTGACCCCACGTCACCCTATCTCGCATAAATCCGATAACACAATATAGCTGAAATTTCACGGCCCATCAAGACCATAAACCGTAGAACCACATTGCACTTTTTGAAGTTATACACAAGACCAGAACCTCACATTTATACTCAGAATAAGTCCGAACCTCGATATTATCCCTCTAACAAGCTGAAATCACATCTGTTCGAATTCATTAATGACTCCAACGATCACCTCGAATCCAACACACCACCCTGATGATACAACACCTCAATACAGGCCTAAGCCACAACTTGCATAATACACGCACCAATAATGAACGGTCTGAACATACTCAAATCAGGACAAATGACTCAAACGAAAGAGCTGTACCTCAAGCTCATCAACACCATTACAACACAAGGCTGAGACCCCGTCTCACATCATGGAAATAGAATACCTGAATCTACCTCGAAAGGTCATAACTCCACGTGGCCTCGCTACAATGCGCGTTCCTGTCCAAACACTATTACACATGAAACACCTCAAGTCACTATGCTCAAAAGAGACAGTCACGCACAATTCGATGTCTGGAACCCAAGCAATTCATTACACCCACGGTGCAACACATAACATATGCCACGCAACCTGATAGGTCATAGCCAACACTCCATTCACCGATCAACACCCAATTACTCTTCCCGCTCAACTTTCACTATGAATCCCCAATAGCAACGCACCACATGTGCCCATATCCAACAAATCATAGCATCTCACAGCACAGAAAAGCATCACATAGATCTCCTCAGATCACTAGCAAGTTCAATAACGATCGGATCAACCTATCCCTCAATAATACAATTTGGGGCCAACCAAGCCAACTCAAGCTAAACACATACTCAATCAGCTTACCAAGGAACTCACCACCAAGAAAGCATGAAGCTGCCCCTTCAACTACTATAACTCTTACCGGAGCTGTACGATACGATGCCCTACACCAAATAAATACTGAAATCCATAATCTCACTCGGCGACATGCCCGACCGCAAGAAACGTATCCGAAAAAGTCCCTCAACACCGGAACTGAATTAAAGGTAGAAACCTCTGCACTGTTATCCATCACGAAGGCCCAATCAAGAACATCAATCCTTTCCAGCCTTCCTCTGGTCCTTAAAATATAAACCACTCTACTAGAACATAATCTAATGCACCTCGCCACGCAACCTGTGGCATTTTACGACATAGCCCATAGCACAATTGTCTAAAATAACACAACACTAAGACAACCAGTCTGAATTTCAACATCACATCCAAAATCAAACATATCAGCAAATAAAGATCCACTATAGCCTTCAAATCTTAATTGCCGCTAAACGCTGCCGAATACACACGATCCCCAATCGCGACATAGACTGTATTTGAGAACTCCCTGTCTCCAAATCCATATAACACACAAATCACTATACCTGATCCCACGTTCCGCCGTATGAATACATATCACACATCAAGTACCCATTCATTCCCTGAAAGATATTCTAAAATTTCCCTGTGCCATGAACAAACTCAAATATCTGCAGTCGATCCAACAAGAAAATGCCGCAATACCACCGAAGTATTATCAGTTTACACCACCTTCCCCTTTTTCCTGAACATATACCCCCGTCAAATCACTAGAATAACAGTACCATTTTCCTTAATCATCTAAGGATCGATTCTTAAATCACCTGCAGCTGCCCGGGCTGCTTAAGAATTTAATAACTTTCCATTCTAAACTGATCCGAAACCTTGCACGCACAAATCCCAATCCTCTACAACATATCGCTTATACCATACCACACTAGGATAACATGAGAACTCCATCTCCTTTTTCCTAACCACAAATATCTACGTACACAACTAGTCGAGAACTCTCCATTTATCCCATCTATAAGAAAATCACTACACATCCCATGCTTCGTATGCCCATAGATAATATATACGTCTCCAAACCACAAAAAAACTCAACCAGAACTTCCTCCCAATTCCATCTGCACAAGCTAAACTGCCAGGACTGAATCCTTCTACCCAAACCAAGTTAAACAAGCTGACAAAACTCAAGAGCTTTGCTGCACGATACCTGTAAAAGCTCATTACCTCGAACACATACGAAGAATTAGTCATATCCTTACCATACCAATTCGGTCTACTATCAAGCTATTCCATCTATCTAATTTTCCCTCTGATTCATCATCAACTTGATATTTCTCCCTCGCCGTAGCATCACAATGCCTCAACCCAGGCTTACCACACGAGACTCGAACATAAAACCACACCGACTATGATCATTAGGCCACTGAATACTCCCTCAACTGCCCCCTGAAATACTACATTCCAAAATACTCTACTCTAAAGAACTTCCTGCAAATCTAAGTCCGTTACCTTTACTTTCTAGATACTGATACATAGAATCCCATAGTTAACAAAAAATACCACAAGTCTTGACCTTTTCTAATGAAAACATTGTCTTTAGTCGCATACATAACCTTAAAACACCTGAGTGTTACATGCAGAATCTTGAACACATTAAAACCATTCTCAAGAGTCATCCACTCTAATTCAAACTGCAAATTACCTGACTTAATGAACAAAACTACTCGTGCCATCCTCGGCTATTTCGAAACCGAACCAACATAGCACATGACCGTGCAATCAGCTGATCAACAGCAACCTCCGCAACTTGGCTCGAAGCCATATATCAGGACACAATCAATAACTCATAACACTTTTACTCTAATGATACCACAATGCCATAGTGAAATTAAACTCAATTCATCTACAAGTTTGGGAATCCACAGATCATCTTGTACTGTAATCCTTTACAAACCTTGCATTCATCCCCACATTAGTTGAGTCCACCCTCTTGAGCGGCCCGAATTTTTTTTTCAAATCACAACACGTACCCTTCAATAACACATGCGATCTTCTAACATACACATAAGGATCATACCACTTAAGAATGCTCCGCAGGAGATAAGCCACCTGTTTCGCCTCAATTTAGTGTTTCAGCATACCTTCCACCGTCATACACATAACACAGTCATTTAGTCTTCCTGAGTCTGAACTCATACAGCCATATGTAATGCATTTCACTTCCCAACTAGGAGACACGAAGATATTCCTCACGCACCCATAATTCGGGCTACACATCAAATCATAATAGGAATTGAACACTTAATAGTTCATCTATTATCCAGCAGACTCCTTCGTCACTACCAAGATCACATAGATACATCCCGCGGTGCTAACAAACTCATCACATGAATACCAAACTACCATTCCGGCTAATAGGATAAATACCGAACATGTAAGTTCAAAATACTTGCTCACACAATCAGCACGTCGGTGCTCAAGCCATAGGCAAAGATCCGGCCTCAAGTCGTCCAGACTGGCCCCACATACTCACAAAGATTACCTCTCGCCCCTCGATCGGGGAATCACAAACCATCAAGGCATAGATAATACTGAGCGCTCATGTGAGCATACAGACGTGTGGAAGGAATTTCAAGAGTTATATCTCAAGCTGAATCAAGTACGCACAATAAGAATTTCAAGAATGGGAAGTTTTCCTAAAGGTTCTGCAGCCTCTCGAGGATAAATACAGACGTCTCCGTACTGATCCGCGAGAATCTACTAAACCTGCTCATAACTCGTGAGACCTAGTAACCTAGGCTCTGATACCAACTTGTTACAATAAAATTCCCGCACTAGTTGTGATGGCGCCTCTCGTGAAGACAAAGCCAGCCAACTAATCCAATTTGTCTCTTTCAAAGTAATAAAACATAAATGGATAGAAAAATGTGACTTAATGACATTAATTAGCAAAATTTACAACCCAATACAGCTCGACTGGGTATCACAAGTCACGAGCATCTATAAGAAAGAAGTCTCCACTATGCAGTCTAGAAATACACTGAACAAGATGCATGAATAACATCAAAGGACAGGGGTGCTGCGAACGCTGGCAGTCACCTTGCAAAAAAAAACTCTACAACTCCGTTGTTATACAGCCAATACCCGCTACGGGGTGCATAAATACCTGCAACTGAACGCGAGGTGTAGGGAGTAAAGTGAGTACTCTATATTAGTAAGTAATAAAGGTAAATAATAACTGAGCTGCAAGAAATCACATGAAAACCACCACTAAGCTGTATAGAAGCCGGGTATAATTTTTCTGAGAAAAACAGTGAAATCTGTGATATCTTTATAAATACCTTGGCTCAGTTCAAATCTCTTTTGTAAGTGGTCTTTTCAATAATTACGAAATCGATTTCAACACAGTTAGTGCTGATAAGCACAAAACAATCTGCCCCTCGGGCACAATTACCACAGTATGATAGGTAAAAAGACAAGTAAATATACAAGATGAGCACATCAAAGTTCGCCCCTCGGGCAATGATTTTTGTTCCTGGTCAGTCATTGTTACCTGACAGGTCAGCCATTGTTACCTGACCAAAATGTGTATTACAGTGCCATTATTACAACTGGTCAGTCATTGTTACCTAACCAAAATGCGTATAACAGTGTCATTGTTACCATTGTCTAAAATTTAACCGCTCTAGATGGGTAACCGCGCTCACTGTGGGGGTGTAGACTTCAGAGGGGCTCCTACAGCCCTAGCGCTATCAATAAGGCCTGAAATCCTGAACATATCGATATGAGGCCTAAAATCCTTCTCATAATACACTCGAGGCCTGAAAGCCTCCTCACAATACACTCGAGGCCTGAAAGCCTCCTCACAATACACTCGAAGCCTGAAAGACTCCTCACATCACTCAACATATCCTCACATATGGCCCTCGGCCTCAATCAGTCCAAAAATAATCATAAGTCCCTCAGGTATCAGTAAAACAATAATGCTCAGCTCAAACAATGGTTCAATATCAGTTAAAAACTCTAGGTTGAGTAAAAATATAGTTGAGTTCATGAAACAGTGTAATTCAAATGGACTGAATTCAAATAATATTTAAAATAGTGAGGAAAACAGTGATGACAACTCACAATGAGTTCAAACAGTCGGCAATGAGCCCCAATTATGGCAATAAGCCCAAGTCATAGTGAAAAACAACAAGTCATACTGAAATACGCGGTAAGATCAACAACCGGGATGGACCAAGTCACAATCCCCGACGGTTCTCTACCCCACGCTCTCTATACGGCGTGCAAGTCACCTCAATATAGCACTATGGGTGCAAATCCGGGGTTTCAAACCCTCAGGACATCATTTACAATTATTACTCACCTCGAACCGGTGAAATCTCTAGCTCGCGACGCCTTTGCCCCTTAACCGGCCTCCATGCGCGTCGAATCTATCCAAAATCAGAGCGAATACATCACAATATGCTAAGGGAACAATACCCAATCGAAAACACTCAAAAAATAGCAAAAATCTCTAAGCTAGCAAAACCCGAGCCCTGGGCCCACTTCTTGAAAAATTACAAAATCACATCACCGGATTCCTCGTCTCGCCACGAGTCCGCACATATCAAATTTATCAAAGTCGGAGTTCAAATGCCCTTTCAAATCCCAAATTTTTATTTTAAAAACCAAGCCCTAGATCTTCCAATGTTTACCCAAATTTCCAAGAATTAAAAGTTGATTCTTCAATAAAATGATGTTTCTAGGTCACGAGACTTACCTCCAATCACTTCCCGAAACACACATCAGTTCAAAAACCCAACCAAACGATGTCCGAATGACCTAAATTTTTGCACACACATCAAAAATCGCATATCAAAGCTACAACAACTCTCGGAATTCAATTCTGACCCTCGGATCAAAATTTCACCTATCAACCGAAATTCGCCAAAATACTTAATTCGCCAATTCAAGTCTAATTCTACACCGGACCTCCAAAATCAATTCCAATCGCACCCCAAGGTCATAAATCATTTCCCGAAACTAATCAAATTACCGAAAATCACATCCGAGCCTTCTAACTCATAAGTCAACATCTGGTTGACTTTTTCCAAATTAAGCCTTCCTTAAAGAGACTAAGTGTCTCATTTCTTATCAAAACCAATCCAAATCAACTCTAACACACCACATACCGATAACAAAACATGAAGAAGCATAAAATGGGGAGAACGAAGCAGTAACACATGAGACGACGGGTCGGGTCATCATAGTAAGTTACCCCTATCACTTTTGAGTTAAATACCTCAATTATGTATGGATTTAAGCATGAGAATTAGTGTAAAAATTGAGCGTTTCAGTGGAAATGATAGAAAATTATAATCTTGGATTTTGATCACGATTTTGGGTATGGATTTAAGAGGAAATCATATATTTGAGTTCCTAAGGTCACGAGTAACCTTGATCTTCGAGAAATCTTGGATTCCGAGCACGTGGGCCCGACGACATTTTGGTCATTTTACTAATTGGAGTTGGGAATTTGTATAATCTGAATTGTTAACAAGTATTTGAGCATATTCGCATTAGTTTGTTGTTAATTAGCTAGTTTTGGTGCATTGTGCATTGGTTCAAGCCTTCGAAAGAATGTAGAATGCCGGTTATGAGTCTTCGGAGCGAGGCAAGTCTCCTTTCTAATCTTGTGAGGGGGAATTTACCCCGTAGGTGAGTTAAATTGGTTATGTGCTCCTATTTGTGGGGGGCTACGTATGCACGAGGTGACGAGAGTTCGTGCGTAGCTACTATTATGCTATTGTCCGGGTAGTCTAGGACCCAAAAAACATGTTATACTTGGATTACTGTGAACCCATTAATAGTTTGAATTGTTTAAATTACCTTGAATTGGTAAAGGAATTTAAAAAGAGATTTAATATTAAATTTTCCCTGAAATGT